>JAJKFI010000014.1:3093952-3118858 GCA_029204185.1 Lerista edwardsae
CATGTGAGTGGGGGTGGGGTCAGGGATGGGACATATAAACACCTGGGCACACATGTGAGGGGGGGGCAGGGATGGGACATATAAATGGGCCATCTGTATGCCTGGTGAGTAGCTGGGGGTTGGGGATGGCACCTATAAACACCCGGGCGAAGCCGGGTACATAAAAGCTAGTTGTTTATAAAAGTGGCTCCCAACATTTTTCGAGGCCCAGCTGCTGCCTGTTGTATGAATGCCAAGGGGTTATGGCTATAATTGTGATTGTCAACAGGGCCCCCCTAAAGTAGCAGTTTGTTTAACCCTTGATACACATAGCCTAATCTGCCTTGTCAGTTTTGTGACCCAGCAAAAATTGCATCATGATGCTTGCACCTGGAATTCTAATGTAGCCTACTACTAACATAAGGAGGTTGCACCACCCATCATGGCCTATAGCCCATGATGGACTGTTTCTCCAGAAATCTGTACAATCCCCTTTTAAAGGTACCTAGGCCAGATGCCATCACCACCTCCTGTGGCAAGGAGTTCCATAGCTTAATTACCCGCAGGGTAAAAAAGTATTTCCTGTTCTAACTCTCCCAAATTTTAGTGGCTGTCCCTTGGTTCTGGTGTTGTGAGAGAGGGAAAAGAACATCCCTCTATCCACTCTATTCCTCCCATGCATAATTTTGTATGTCTCAATCATGTCCCCCCTCAGGCGCCTTTTTTTCTAGATTAAAGAGCCCAAACGCTGCAGTCTTTCTTCATAAGGGAGGTGCCCCAGCCCCATAATAATTTTTGTCGCTCTCTTCTGCACCTTTTCTAACTCCACTATGTCCTTTTTGAGATGCAGCGACCAGAACTGTCCACAATATTCCAGGTGTGGCCTTACCATCGATTTGTACAATGGCATGGTAATATTGGCCGTTTTATTCTCAACCACTTTTTTAATTATCCCAAGCATGGAATTGGTCTTCTTGCCGCACACTGGAGATATAAATGTTCGGCTGTTGAACATATACTGTAAGAAGGTATCTGTGAGAGCTGATATCCCTGTTGGGGTTGATAAAACACATGCACCAACTACGACCATACTTGAGCCGTTCTGACCTGGGGATGGTGATCTGTGCGTTAGTGATTTCAAGGCTGGACTACTGCAACTCGCTGTATGTAGGGCTTCCCTGGAGAACAGTTTGAAGGCTACAGTTAGTACAAAATGCAGCAGCCCGGGTGGTTACAGGGGCTAGATGGTTTGAGTCGGTAGGACCCCTCCTTCAGCAGCTACCTTGGCTGCCCATTCAATTCCAATCTCAACTTAAGATGATGGTTCTGATCCTTAAGGCCCTTCATGACTTAGGCCCAGCCTACCTAAAGGACCACCTTCTCCCATACATACCAGTTTGCCCTCTTAGGTCATCTAAAGAGGCTCTCTTTCAAGTGCCCCCTCTGTCCCAAGTTAAAGGGATGGCAGCTCAGGGACGAGCCTTCTCTAACGGCTCCACAAATATGGAATTCCCTTCCAGAAGAATTAAGAACTACACACTCCCTCATGACCTTTCGGAGAGAGCTCAAATCATACCTATTTCGTCTGGCCTTTGGATGATTGCATGGCTGTCTGCCCTCAGTCTCTCTGGTATAGTGTCATAGTTTTGCTCACTTCCCGGTCAAATGTTTTTTCCCTCCCCCCAAATAACCTGATATGGAGAATTGGGTCTAATTTTATTCTATTTACTCTCATTGTTCCTGTTAATGTTTAATGTTGTTGTTTTCTTTAATCCTTGTTTTACTTATTGTGGTTACATTGTACTTTGTTTGTAAGCCGCCTTGGGCATTTGCTTCGGCATGGGAAAGGTGGGGTATAAATTTTTCAAATAAATAAGAATAAATAAATAATACAGTGAACAGGTGTGGTAGGTGTGGGATCACAGTGGCAGGTTTCAGGGGTAACCTCAGGAGTCAACTAGGGGCTCAGTCCTATCCAGTGGTGTCATTCAAATGATTTAGGAACAGGAACTCACTTTTGATTGGCACTTGTCGGGAACCCAGAACCAGCCACGGAGCCTGTTAGGATCCGGAATGCCCGTTCTGGTCCGTTCCCCCTGAATGACATCACTGGTCCTCTCCAACAGAGAATGCACTACATCATGCAGTGAAAGGGGCAATCACACAAGCCCCCCCCCAGACCAGGGACCATTTGTTTCCTTAGTGGCAGCAGCACGGCTGCATTGGTGCTGAAAAGTTGGATATGATTGGTCCCTAGGTTGGACATTGGCTGGGAGCTCAGACTCATCAAAGAACTCATCTGGCTGAGCTCATCTGGCCTGAACTCTTTGCCATTGTAGACCCAGCCAATGGGCCACCCAGGGACAGAGGAGGAGGTGGTCTGCCCTCTCCTCTGTTTCTCCGCCCCTGTGTGCTGCTCTGTTCTGCCCCTGCACCATGCCAGGCTCCAATTTGGAGCTGTATGATGGCAGGGGCAGGCGGGCAGGCAAGGCGAGGTGCCTCGTTGCCGCCCTCCTCCCAGACCCTGGATATAATGGTAGGTCCGCAATAGACTCTCAGTACTACTGGCAGTGGAAACACTCAGTGCACAGACCTGTGCATGGCGAGTGCTCTGGGAAAAAGTCCCGCCACTGTGATCCTGCTCCGTCACATGCCTGTTTACTGTGTGAATATTGGCTAGCTGAACAGGGCTGAACTCGGCTCCTTTCCTTAGAAGCAGAAATGAATAAAATAACTGTGGAGTGCTTGGTTTTAAAAGGGCACTAATCACTCCAAATTCCCTAACATTAACTTGCATGAAACGCGACAGTATGTGAAACGCGAACAATACAATCTATAATGTTTACTTGGACATAAGTCCCACTGTGTTCAGTGGGTAAAGTATCATTTGAACGCAGCCTTGCAGATATACTTTATATATACTTTACTGTCCAACAATAACAGTCATGTAAACACATCGGCCATTTCAGGGGTAACAATATAGTATGTGCTATTATTCTTTCTTAGATAAAATCCCAAGGCAAAAAATGTAGGACCTGATCCAAAGACATTCTCCTCTAGCAGAAAGGGTGTACTTTCCGTTCTATAATCACCTGTAGGAGGGACGGGAGAACAAGCAGCCTGGACTTAATCCTCCACAATAGGTGATCAGCACTGTCAGAGAAGATAGTGCTAATCATCTGTTTGGCAGTGTGCACATTGTGCTGGATCTGGGATTTTTTTTTTCCTCCTAGAGGCATCCTTTTGTGATTCAGCAGGCGTGGACTCAGTAGGATACTCAGTAGGAATATCCAGGAGTGGAAATGCGATTTCACTCTTGGATACCTTTTGCTGGATCAGGACAAGCATGCTAAAGCTTCCAAAATACAGTGGTTTACCCTGAGCCCTGAAGGCCAGCTCAAAGAAGTTACAGTCACAGCACTTGAGAGGCGCTCAAACTCAGTTGGGCCACCTCTAGAGAATGTCGTCCTTGTGGAGTTTTATTATGGAACTTCCAGTTTAACATGTTCTAAATAAATAAAACCATGTACCTAATCCTAATGGATCAAAGATAATTTTTAAAAAATATATAATTTAGAGCGCAATCCTATACTATGCCAGCCTAGTAAGGCTGACATAGCAGGGCTGTGTCCTAAAGCCCATTAGGAGGCAGCAGCAGCAACGTTCAGGACAAGGGGGGGTTTCCCCTTGCACCCGTGTAAGCCCCAGGCATGGGCCTGCTCGGATCTGCGCCTGCTGTTTTGCAGGCGCAAAGAAACGTGCATGGAAGTGGCCAGAATTGGGGCCGCCCTGGCTTGGGACGGGGTTTAGGATATGGCACTATGGCTGTCCTGCGTCACAACCAGTGTCTCCGCCCACAGCGCCACCCAGTCATGCCCCCGGAATGCCTCTGGAATGCCCTCGCAGAGGTCGTGCGCCGACTGAGCGCCACTGTCGCTTGAATGGCGCATGGCCGGCACTGCTGATGGTTGCGGCGGCACCTGAGTGCCGGCACTGCTGCTCCTACCGGTCCAGCACCGGCCCAGCACCACAGCGCCGACGCGGATGAGCTTTACGGCACGTTTGTGACAACGTTCAGCTGGTGCAGAAGCGCAGCGCTGGCACAAGGGGAATGTAGGATTGTGTTATTTATTTTTGCAGTCCAAACCACATTGTGCACTTCTTCTTCTTCTTCTATTGTTGTTGTTGTTGTAGATAGGGATGGTTTTTTTCTGCGATCAACACAGAATGTTAAATAATGCGAATTTCTACTGAAAATGCTACATAAAATGAAATTATGTATTAGTTGTACTAGTTGTTATTTGGAAAGAATGGAGCTCCTGTGGAGGGACATAAACTGGGCAAACACAGGGTTGAAAACATGGCACTAACAGTAAATATGGGCAGAATGGCATACAAAAACACATTTAAGAACATGAGAAGAGCCCCGCTGGATCAGGCCAAAGGCCCATCTAGTCCAGCTTCCTGTATCTCACAGCGGCCCACCAGGTGCCACAGGGAGGCAGGAGACAACAAGATGCTTGCATCCTGTTGCCAGTCCCTTGCATCCGGTACACCTACTACTAATGTAAGGAGGTTGCACAATCCGTCATGGCCTATAGCCCACAATGGACTTTTCTTCCAGAAATCCGTCCAATCCCCTTAAAGGCATCTAGACCAGATGCCATCACCACCTCCTGTGGCAAAGAGTTCCACAGATTAACTACCCGCTGGATAAAAAAGTACTTCCTTTTATCTGTTTTAACTCTCCCAACCCTCAGCTTTAGTGGATGCCCCCTGGTTCTGGTGTTTTGAGAGAGGGAAAAGAACATCCTTCTATCGACTCTATTCCTTCCATGCATAATTTTGTATGTCTCAATCATGTTCCCCCTCAGGCGCCTTTTTTCTAGGCTGAAGAGCCCCAAACGCTGCAGTCTTTCCTCATAAGGGAGGTGCCCCCCCCGTAATCATTTTTGTCGCTCTCTTCTGCACCTTTTCCAGCTCCACTATGTCCTTTTTGAGGCGCGGCAACCAGAACTGTACACAATATTCCAGGTGTGGCCTTACCATCAATTTGCACAATGGCATGATAATATTGGCTGTTTTATTCTCAACCCCTTTTTTTGACATTTTTTGACATTTCACTGTCAAAGTAATCAGAAATGGCGCCTAGCTTGGGATGTGAAACCTTTCATTAGGGACCAAGTGCTTCAAACTCCATTTTCCAACACCTTTGCCCCCAAACTGAACTCAGCAAACTACATTGCTTGTGCAATCACATTTTCAGGGTAGAAAATCTGAGACTAGGGGAAGCTTTAATAAGCATACTCGTCCTTTTGATACATGGTTCCTGCTTCCAGTTCCCCTGGTCGCGACCCACCAGTTTGGGAACCACTGCTACACACACTCATCTGGGATTAAATCCAATGAGATTTAATCAATAGGACTTCAATAGGACTTCTGAGTAGATATGTCTATGATTACAGTGTTAGTATTTGAGATGCCATTCATCTTCATTAATAATAAGGTTTCTAGTCTCTGTATTATGTTATATCCATTTTAAATTCCCTAGGACCCACAGGTTCTTTATATCTGTCTTACGGTTTTAGGAAACTGTGACCATTTGCTGCTAAAATACAACACCCAACCTGAATATTTCCAGACTAGAAAAGGTAACTCTTTTGCCGAAGTCCTTGCGCATATCTAGAGATACAGAATATGCTCTCCTGCAGCAGACAAATTGCTATGGGCACATAACAGCTGTGAGAGGGCAACAGGTCTTTCTATTCCCTTCCTGCAGATGTAATTCAAGATGTTGGGGATAACCTTTGCAGCCTGAAGTAGCCTGGGCAATGATCAGAGAGGCTGCCTCTCATTTTCTACTCCAGCAGGTGAGATTAACAGGAACACTCTTGCTTTGGGTGTCTGGGGCTGAAATGTGGAGCTTCAGTTCAAGGAGGAAGAATGCTGTGCAGCCAAAGGGCGAAGGCAACTAATCTCTGGAATGTGCGGTAAGACAAAAAAAGATTATCTTCCTTTTGTGGCACAATGCAGCAGTAATAGCGTGGAAGGCTGCGATGATGGGGAATAGACAAGAATTCCATCTGCCTGTATTATAAGCATTGATAGATACATAATCGCTTCCCAACTAGAAGCAAACCCTGTGTTTACACAGCAGTGGAAGGAATCGGTGGAGAAAGGAAACCCCTGAATGACAGAATAGGGAGAGAATTACTGAAATCTGAATTTATAGGAAAGTGGTGGACTGGAGAAAATACAGCATGACTTATTTAGAGAGAAGAAAGGGTGCCCAGTATTATAAGGAAGAGCGTGATAGACAAGGAGGTCTGAAGACAGAGGAACTATAAGCCAGAGAAGTTAGAAGGAGACAGAAGTAAAAAGGATTTGATTGATCGCATATTGAACTGTCTACCCATATTATTAGCTGGGTGAAAGTTTGTTGACAGGATCACCAATATGCATTTACCTGTATCTTCTGAACATTCCATGCCATCACATAGAATCAGCCAATCAGAGCCAGAGGCTTCTTTACTACTAGAACAATATAGATTATCCCATTCTACAGGTAGAGGCCAGTGAGTGCTTTCTTTTCCATTTGAGGGCCCAGGGTAGAGATTGATATGGTCCGTTTGAGTCCACAGAACTGAAGTGGAAGTATTTCTTTCCCTGTTTAGTAACTGGCCAATAAATATTTAGAACGGAGGCCAGACTAGGTTTTATATGTTCCCACATTTTAAAATGGTTCCCTACACACAGGAAACATAGATGCTTTGCTAGAATTTGGAAGTGATGAAAAGGTCTGATTTGATTTGCAAGTTTCTGAACTTATACACCCTCTAGGTTCAAAGCTCTCAACAACAAAAAGAATACAAATTTTAATATTCCTTTTCTCCCATCCTAGGGCTTTAATTTTGTTTTTTGGGTTCTTATAATTATCTTACCAGCAAGTATAACACATATTTCCCACTTTACGACTGGTAAATATAAATGCAAAAATTATACAGCTCCCTGAATAAAGGAGCAAATGGAGGAAAAAAACCACCCTAGCAGGTCTTGAACCTGCCAGTAATCACTCCTACATGTTGTCTATTATAGCCTGGCACACAAACAGTACATTTCCACATCACACAGGTGGAAGTGTGAAGCTGAGGCTCATTTAACAGTGTGAAGTTTCCCAATGTATCACAATTACAGAAACACCTGTGCTTCATAACTTTCTGCTGATCCACTGTGAAAACTCACAGCGCTTTTATTAACATAACCATCAATATGCTTTGTTTCCTACAGAACCCACAGCGCGGTAGGCTTCCGACCCCCCCCATTAGTTCTATAACAAAAGTTTTAACTTCATCTCCATCTCGTGACAGGTGTTTCAGCAGAACCCATGATTTATTGGCAATAAGCAGTGCACAAGGCAGAAGGCGCTATTTTTTATTTTTTTTAAAGGGGTAGGGTTCCCCCCCCCCTAAAGGTCCCTGTTGTGTACTGAAATGGTGAGCAAATTTCTCCAGCCCAGCAAATGTCTCTATGTAGGTGAATGAGGCGACTGTCTATTCTGACTGAAACACTTCAGACTGCTGGTGGGGATGCCATTTTTGAATGGCCCCCCATGGAAAATCATTTCCCCCTGAAAACTGGTACATCACAGAGAAATGTGCTATCCCAGCCCACTCCCGGCTGTGCCAGTCTTCTGATTCTAGAGCAGGATTTCTTTGTGCGATAGGCAAACAACCTGAGTCCTACCCTCCTCATATTGGCCATCAGATTGTCCTATGAGGAGAAGAAGAAAAGAATCTAGGGCCACCCCTCATATACCACCCAACACTATCCCTCCACTCAGTTGCATACCTAGGTGGGTCAGGGGGCAAATGCCCTGGGGTGTCAGGTGGAAGGGGTGGCAAAATTATCCCCTCCTGTCCTCCGTTGCACCCCTCATTGCCACTCCACTCCAGGGGCTGCCCTTCTCCTCCTCCTTCACTTTCTTTAAAGTGGAGGGGTAGGGTGGCCCCACAGTGTCTTCTGAGAGCCCAGGAATATGCACAGGCCCTCAGAAGGTGTTCTGAGGGCCAAAAATTGTCATTTTCGGAAGTGAACAATTTTCACCCTTCTGAGGGCGGGGGAGGCTGCGTGCAGCCTCTTGGCCCTTCTAATGCCTTCGGGGGAGGCAGTGCACATGGGGGTGGTACCTCTAGGTAGGGGGTGGCCCCACCTTCAGGCACCACCACCCTGGGAAAACCACTGCTTCTCCTGCCAACCTTTTGCAATGAACAATTCCCATTGTTTTATGTGAGCTGCTTTGGGAGCCTCATTGGCTGAAGTACAAATGCTCTAAATAAAATAAGTGGTAAAGCTTTAAAGGGTACAGTTCATCCACTCACATCCTGAAATAATGCAGTTTATTTTACCACCCTCAGGACTCTTCCCCTTCATGCAGACCTCATTCTCCCACATATGTACTGTCGACCAGGCCTCAGAGCAGTAGCGCTTTGACTCTCCTTCTGGGTGGGATGATAAGAGGGCTTGCCTTGACACCCCTCCCCCAAAGACGGGTTGGTGCCAAGTGTGCCATTAGAAGCAACTGTTCAATGTTTCAGACCATATGTGCATATTCCTCTGCAGCCTGTGCATCTCTGGCCACCTGGTCGGTTCAACGTATTTAGTGGTTATCATTATGAGCAAAGTTATGAGCATAACTTTGCACTATGTATGGAAGTTAGAGCCACAGATCCCTTTCCTTCAGAAGAGAAATGTTTAGCAAAGGAGAAAGGGTGGAACCATTCTGTGTCGATAACTGAAGTTATAATGTAGTATCTTTCTTTAAAAAAATCTCTCTCTCTCTCTCTCTCTCTCTCTCTCTCTCACACACACACACACACACACACACACACACACACACACCCCTACCTATCCCTGAAATTTCCTGCTGCAGTTTTCTAGGGTGCATTCTCCATATATACTGGGTGACAGCGAAACCTAGCTTTTCTTGCCAGCTTCTGATGTAACTGACTTGAAGCTGCCCCAGAATCTAGAAGCTGCCCACAGGAATTCTGTGACAGACATGCAGAGGTATGCTGGCTAATGGTTCCCAATTGTCAAAAGCTTGGAAACCACAAAGCTAAAGAAATCAGATGTTTCTAGGGTTCATCCTATTATACCCAGATCTTTCAGGGGAAGGAACTGATTGAGTAAGAAAACTAAAACTGGAACACAGAAAGACCTTTTATTTATGAAGATGTCAAGGGCATAGATGAACAGTCACTAATCCATCTCACATGAAAATTGGACATGCATTTTACAATATGGAAAGATTAGCATATGCCTGTGCACAAGCAAAGAATCTCTGCTGTCGGTTTGGGAATGGTGCCATTGTTCTGTACTATCTAATTCCATAAACATCTTTATAGTGCTGAATCATCACTACTGGAAAACCAATCACAGCAAAGCAAGCAAGCAAACAAACAAAAACATTGTGCTGATTTAACATGAACAATGAAATATACATAGTAAAATCTTCTCTAAAACTTCCATTTAGCATTCAAGCAGGATCCCACCCCCAGACGTACTTCCCAACAAGTCATTCAATTCTCATCACAGAAATTCAAATCAAGGCATGCCCATGCCCAGTAACCTTTTTAAAGCATATGTTTATGCCTGGCTATTGATCATAAAACAGGTTGTGTGCTGTTACTTCACATTTCAGAAAAGAAAAAGAAAAAAAAGCCAGTTAACAGCAGAACACTTAACGTTCCTAAAGAAGTTTCCTCAAATTCCTCCACAAACAATGTGAAATAACAACCTAATAATTTTGTATCTCAATCATGTTCAGTAAAGAAGTCCTTTAGATAATTGGCACCGCCTCTGTTCTAGGCCAAAGTTACTTTTAAGTTACAAATACTCACAAAAGGTTTACATTATAAGGAGCTGCTTTGGAGATGTGCAGATTTAGTTTGTAAGTACAAAGTGAACATGCAAATTGCCTTATCTTGTGGGATTCACAAACAACCATCATTCAGATTGATTTAATACATAGCTTTTTATCTTTAAAAGTGTTAATTAGAAAATAGGGACAGTTCTCTGAACACTTAAGAGTAATAAATAGATCAAAACAGCATCCATGCCTCTGTGATGGAACTTCTGAAGACTTTATAAAAGGATTAATACAATTGTCAAAAAGACCACGGTATACATATTTAATAGTGCTACCAAGCTACAATTACATTTTTAGGACTCTATTTGCTAGTTTTTAAACACTCATTATACTACAGAAAATGCAGGGAATTGAGTACATTATCTAGAAGAATTGGTATGCTGGCTAACCCATAGTTTCTCTATTCAGTTCGCTCTGAGTGAGCAGGTTTTGAAGAAATAGACATGGCATGAAATCACTCACTCACTCACTCACTCACTCACTCACTCAAACGCACGCACGCGCACACACATACACACACATGAGTTTTTCCATTTCTCCTCAGTTATTGTCTAATGATAGTTTATATTCCTAAGGTTGTGTCACTCTGAGAGCGCAATCCTAACCTGGGGTTAGGCTGGCACAGTTAGGCCAGCAAAGTTTGGCCGGCACAAGGGGCACCATAAAGTGCATTTGGGCCACTCTCAGAGTCAGGGAGGATGCTGCACATCTGTGTGCTGGCCATTCTGACTCAGAGAGTGGTCCGAACATACTTTATGGTGTCCCTTGTGCCGGCCAAACTTTGCTGGCCTAACTGCGCTGGCCTAACTCCAGGTTAGGATTGCGCTCTGAGTTCAGGTAAGGGGTTGTATATTGAACTCTTGTTACATTACAAAACAACAGCACAATGATTCTGGTCCATATGATGGAAAAGATTCAAGGATAGCTTTCTCCCTGCCATATTGCGTTTCCACAGACAAGGAGGGATTCATGTGCGGTAACCTGAATGGAATGGTCTGAAGCTCATGGCTCATCTAAAAGTGTAAGTGTCCCTATTTGTGTTGAAACTGAAACCAGAGGCAGATGTAGTCTTCCATACAAGAAAGTTCAGAGGTCAAAATATTATCAGTATCCTGGTTTAGAAAATCCTTCAGTCTGTACATAATGTAATGAGAATACTTCTGTGTGAATTCATACAAAAATATTATTTCCAGGGTTAGTAGCTGTTTTTCCCCGTTGGTGCAACTGATGCACTCAAAGCTGCCTGACTGTTCATACATGTGATATCAGTTTATAACATCTGCTCCCTGCCGTTCCTAATACTACAATACAAGTTAATTTGCCCAGCATGCTTATAAATACATTCGCAGCACAGATAAATTTTGTAACAATGATATATGGTGTTTTGGAGCAACTTTACAATATTTTTGACTCGGCCTTCAATATTATGGAGATTTCTCTCACCTGCGCTGGAAGTGTTGTGAAATGCTTTGTAAAGGGCTCAAGAGGTCTAGCATATAGGTGCTGTGAAACCAGACCAGGAGATCTAAGAGAGAGGAACAATGCAGATTGATAACAGATGCTGAAAGACAGAAAATATGGCAAAAAAGGTAACATTTTATGTTGAAACAAAGGCAAATGACACATAGACAACATTTGCCTTGCAAGTCTCGTAGATATGTTTTCTTTGCAGAAGGATTACCGCTTCATGTTATCGCAAGAAAAATTAACAAAACATTTATGGCACATTACAGTGACAGTAGGATGGACCACTGATCCAATACATGCAAAAAAAAGTGTCTTGTGTAGGCATCATAAAATCATACTCTCATGGGGGATTAGATTACATAACTTCTCTTTGGTACATTACCTATACTTTGGATAGGGCCAAATCCTATCCAAATTTCCAGTGCTGGTGCACCCTCTGTGTTCCCATTAATGTTGTTGTTTTAGTGTGTTTTTACTTATTGTGGTTACATTGTATTTTGTTATTCTCTGTAAGCTGCCTTGAGCATTTGCTTCGGCATGGGAAAGGCGGGGTATAAGTTCTTCAAATAAAATAAATAAAATGGGGCGTGTGCTGCATCCTGTACTGGGGCAGGCCAATCACAGAGTCCTCTTCAAGGAAAGGGGGCATAATTTAGGCTGCATTGTGGCTTCTCAGAGCTGGAAGGTTGGATAGGATTGGGCCCCCAGCGTTGTAAGGTACTTAGACCCATGTTGGCCAGACCTAGAGTGTGACCCCTGTTTCAATGAAAACTAATTGAAGTTGAGGATTAATCCATCAGCCACAGAGAAATGAACACCACCTTCTAATTGAAAATATGTAGCATGTGTTTTGCTCATTGCCTTCTCAGTTCTCCATGAGCTGTATGGCTCTGACCACCATCTCTATTGACTGTAGTTCCCCCAGCAAGTCATTTGGTTACACAACTTTCAAACTTGCCGTTACAGATGTTTGTTTTTGGACTATAACCCCACTAATTGCTGCCATTATCTGATGAGGTGATTATGCTAAATATTATTTGTTAAGGCCAGATAGAGCATTTGTATGAAATTCCACTAATTCTTTGTTTCTAGTGCCCTTTAGCATAGGCCCCTGACGACAGAGCTTGTGTACTCAACATGCTTTAACCTTTGTGCTGCAAACAGTATCATTTTTTTCATTCAATGGCCAGAACACTGAAAAGAGGTAAGCATACTTTTTAATTGATTTCCCCAATTCTGTGCTAGGTTATGGCTACCGTTTGAAGGGCATACGTGTTTTAAAACATGCATTTTGCATAGTATGTTGAAACCTTTAGGGCGCAATCCTAAACTACAGTTAGGCCAGCCTGGTTAGGTCAGCAAAGTTTGGCTGGCACAAGGGACACGGTACAGAATGTTTGGACCAGTCTGGGAGTCAGAGAGGCCAGCACACAGACGTGCGCCATCATCCCTGACTCTGACCATTTGAGATAGTCCAAATGCGCTTTACGGTGGCCCCTGTGCCAGCCAAACTTTGTTGGCCTAAGTGTGCCAGCCTAACTGCAGGTTAGGATTGCACTCTTAGAAAAGAGTCTGTGCGTGCTGGCATTGCATGATGGTCATGGATAAAAGTACCTGTTTAGAAGGAACCCCCCCCCCCGAGTTATATAATGGGCAATGATAAAGAAACATGTTTTGTGCTGGAGAGTACGTCTCATTTACTTGCATGCTTCTTCCAGCTGATGCATGCTACTAAATTAGAACCATTATCCCTCAATGAAATGTTCTATTATGTGCAACATTCCTTTCCCTTCAGCCTCCCACTCATTCCACGATGCTTCCTTTCTCCTTTGCCACTCTCCTTCCCCTGGTCCACTGAATAATAATGTCAGCATGAGAAGCACCCTTAGGTCTAAACAGAATTAATTTTAATGTTTTCCAACTGACTAGGTTGATATTTCTGCAGATGAGTTTGTACAAATTGCAATGGACAATTGAGACTGTGATTATAAAGTGGAAAATCATGGTAATTAAGTTGACTTAAAAAGGATTTATTGGTTCTATTGAACCTAGATCGGAATGACCCAGCAGTCGTCGTGGCCAAACTGGTGTAACTGGTGGTTCCTGTATCTTTTACTGCAAATGATTTTAAAGTACAGCATAACAAAATATTTGCAGCTCCTGTGCAAGTCGGCTGGGCACGAGTTTAATAACCCAGACATTTGGTGGTGGTTTGGTGGTGATGTCATCACATCACTTCCGGGTTGCCGAGCTTTTGCTGGCAGAGGGAAGAGCTGGCCCTGGTGCACCACATGTGGGTATGGGTGGAGCAAGTGCTAGCCAACCACTGGCTCTCCTGCCCACTGCTTTTTGAGGACAACTGAGCCCCTGCTGTTAGAACTGAAGCATGTCTAAGGCTGGCACATAGTGGCTTCTTATGGCTGGTACTCAGGGCAGCCTGCACCTATGCCCCGCCATTGCTACACCACTGGTGGCATTGCTGGTTTATGAGAGGCTTTAAGTCTGGCACTTCCTCGTAGTGTGGCTTGTTGCAGTTGTTCAACTGTCAATGCCTGTATTGGCCAGTTATTTCACCCTTGGGGATTTTGCCTAGAGCACCAATGACAATAGGGGTAGTTGTTTTCTTCCCCCAAAGGTGCTCTACTACTACTACTACTACTACTACTACTACTACTATTACTACTACTACTACTACTACTACTATGCTTTCCAACAAGCATTGGAATTAAGTGATGCCTGCTGGGATTCTACCATAGGCAGCCCACTTTCCACACCAAGGAATCCTTCTCTCCCATTTTTGTACATGAGTCCTATATTCATGATTCCCCCCCATAGCCATAGTAGTACACAGTACTTCAGATATGGCCTTACCATCAATTTGTAATATTATTTATTATGCCAATGTACAAATTGATGGTAGGGCCTCACCTGGAATACTGTGTATAGTTGTGGTCGCCACATCATGTTGCATGATGTCAAAAAGGACATCATGCAACAAGAGAAGGTACAGAAGAGAGTGATGAAAAAGATGACTGGGCGGGGACACCTCCCTTGTGGGGAAAGGCTATAGGATTTGGGGCTCTTCAGTCGAGAAAAAAGACACTTGAGGGGGACATGATTGTGACATACAAAATTATGCAAGGGATGGATAGAGTAGATGGGGGGGTCTTCCCTCTGTACAACAACAACATCAGAACCAGGGGCATCTAATTATTAGAACTGATAACAAAATACTTTTGTACCCAGCGAGTAATTAATCTGTGGAACTCCTTGCCACAGGATGTTGTGATGACATCTGACCTGGATGCCTTTTAAAAGGGGATCGGACAGATTTCTAGAAGAAAAGTCCATCGCAGGCTACAGAAAATGATGGATGGTACAACCACTTTACTTTAGAAGTGGGCTACCTCAGAATGCCAGGTGCAAGGGGGTGGCAACAAAATGCAAGTATCTTGTGTCTTATGTGCTCCCTGAGACATCTGTACCACTGCGAGGTACAAAAAGCTGGACTAGATTTAGCTATTTGTTTGAAGAATTTATACCCCGCCTTTCCTATGCCGAAGCAAATGCCCAAAGCGGCTTACAGAGAACAAAACAAAATACAATGTAACCATAATAAGTAAAACATAATAAGTAAAATACATTAAAACAACATATTAAAACAACAACAACAAATTAAACATTAACGGGAACACCGAGAGTGAACAGGAAAGCTAGACCCAATTCTCCATATCAGGACGTATTGGAGGGTGGGAAAATTCAGGGGAATGAAACAGACTATGACAATACACCAGAAGGACAGAGGACAGACAGCCACACAGTCATCCAAAGGCCAGGCTAAATAGGTATGATTTGAGCCCTCTCCGAAAGCCCATGAGAGAGTGTTTGATGAGTGTTGAGATGGCTCTTTGGCCTGATCCAGTGGGGCTCTACTTATGTTCTTAGCTGAATTAAATTCCTTCATTGCTGAGCTGACAAATCACAGCCAAAACCCAACTACCAACTACCAACCTTCTGTCATTTCTTAGCCATCGCGCCATTCTGTTTTTATTTCCAGGAGGAAGAGAAGGCATTTCAGTTCAATTCTCAGTTTGTGAAGGGATCTGCCCTCTTCTGGTGCAAGTCAGTGTTCTTCACTTAGCACTCTGAGGTTCCATCACACACCAATATGACACAATGTTATTTGAGATGATGCCTCGGAAATTGAAAATGAATCATTAAAAAGACAGATACCAGGGTCCTTGCTAGCTACACATTTGCAATGTTAACCCTTCTGGCACGCATGGTGGACGGCACCGAGTCTGTTTTTAATAACAGGAATCAGTTCCATCCCACTTCTCAGGGCAATGGGTTGCTTGTTCCTATTACTAGTCAACAACTCAACACCATTTTTTTTTACTAATCTGCAGAAAGAGAGAAAGCTAGCACATTCTAATGAAAACTGAACAATTGTTTGGAAATCTGATAATGTGTTACAGTACATTAGTTGAAAAGTAGGCAGGAGCCGTGTTAAGAGAGTTGACCTTTCCGTGCAATACCTTCTGGGGGAGCTGCAGCAAGAGGACTCTTAAGAGACAGGAGAGGAATGTTAACAGAAAGATGACATAAAGTGACACTGAAAGAGGAGAAATAGCAGGAGTCAAGGAGATTAGACAGCTGACGTACAAAGGGCCGCTCCAAACGTTGCATTCGCTGTATGGACCTGGCTTGAAACAACAGCGTTTCCTTCATGACACAATTTCCAACATGGTTCTCTCCAGCGACGGGATCTACAAACGACTTAGGGGAATGCTGGGCGGGACGTAGGTGGGACATCCGGGTGATTGGCAGCCCGTCTGCGGCGATCTGCAGCTGCCCTGGCCTGGGGGAGGCTCCTGCTCGCTGCGGAGGACGGGTGAAGGTCACGCCGGGTGCCTGGGCAAGCAGCGGTGGGGCGCACTTACTGGGGGCAGCCCCCCCCAGGCCAGGACAGCTGCAGAACGCTGTGGACTGGCAGCCAATCATGCGGAAGCCCCGCGTAAGTCCCGCCCAGCGTTCCCCCAGGTTGTTTGTAGATCCCGTCGTTGGTTTTCTCACATAATGAAGAAAGTTTACGCACAAGCAGCCTTTTTCTCCCTGTTGAAAGGAGAAAACCCCACAGGGTGGTGGCTGTGTCCTGAATCTATAGGTCGGCCAGCCTTTCTTTTGATCATAGAGTGAAGTTAAACAATAGTTGAGAGGTTAAGGGCGCAATCCTAACCAACTTTCCAGCACTGGTGTAGCTGTGCCAATGGGGCACGCGCTTCATCCTGCAGTTGGGGGGGCAGTCACGGAGGCCTCCTCAAGGTAAGGGAATGTTTGTTGCCTCACCTCAGAGCTGCATTGCCCTTACCCTGCCACTGGAAAGTTGGTTAGGATTGTGCCCTAAACCTGACATTGTTTTTTGTGTGGGCTGACATGTGATGGTGCGTTATGCAGCATTCAGTAGTGTCGCTGGCAGTGCTGCCACCCAGTGTGGAGCTTGATAACCCGGAAGCTTGGCAGTGACACGACGACATCATCACATCAACACATCACTTCTGGATTTCTGAGCTTTCACTGGCAGAGAGAAGAGAAGCTGGGCGTGGTGCGCTGGGTGCGGGAATGAGCGCAAATCAATTCTGGTTGCAGCTTGTGGTGCTGGTCTTGGAGGACAACTGAGCTCCCTGCCGTGAGCCAGGGCAGGAGTGATGCACCCACTTAGTGCCCTCTTATGGCTGGTACTCAGGGCAGACTGCCCCCCCCAGCCCTGCCATTGCTATACCACTGGTGGCATTGCTGGTTTATGAGAGGCTCTAGGTCTGACACTGGCCTCACATGCAACTTTCCATTTTTCTTCTCATGACATACTGGAACTATCATTGTCACTGAGGGTTCTGGTGACGACCTGACCAGGTAATGCCCTCTAATGCACATGGGCCCTCTGTCATTGCCTGATCTTGCTCACCCCACTCCTTTTGCAAATATGCTATCTTAGTCATCTCAGTTGCTCATCAGTGTGTATCCATCTCTGCAATTCTATAACAATATTCTGCTACCATTGTTGGGTTTTATTAGTACAGTATTTCTACTATAAGATGTCTTAGGTGGTAATGTTATGGGATAGGCAGCTGATCAGTATTAAAAATTGTGTCGGGGATGTCATTGAACCTGGCCTGGGCTTTTGTGGAGCAAATTCAGACTTCGCATGCCACCCAGCTGCCTTATGATTATGTTCACGGATAATAAAGGAGGCCCTGAAAGAATCCCTGGTCAGAATTCCTGCAATTTGTGATAGTAGTTTTAATTTTTCTCAACTGATGAATGACAGCGTAATAGAACCCTATTAAATCTAAGATTTAGTGCTTCAACCTAAATGGGGGCGCAATCCTAACCTGGAGTTAGGCCGTCACAGTTAGGCCAGCAAAGTTTGGCCGGCACAAAGGCCACCATAAAATGTCTTGGAGTCAGGGAGGATAGCGCAGGTCTGTGTGTTGGCCTCTCTGACTCCGAGAGTGGTCCAAACATACTTTATGGTTTCCCTTGTGCTGGCCAAACTTTGCTGGCCTAACTGTGCCAGCCTAACTCCAGGTTTAGTTAGGAATGCGCCCTAGATGACAGGTCATTCTGCTAGTGTGAAAATGGTTTGTACAGCAGTGCTCTAAAGGGGAGTTCATGCTGCTATTTGGACCGTGCTGCTAATATTAGGAGGCTTATCCATGTGAAGGAAAAAATCTGGTGCAGGGTAGTAGGCACTGCAGTACATTGGACTTGTATGTGGGGAAACTCGGATTCAAATCCCTAGTTTAGCCATGAAGCCTGCTGTAGCCTCAGGTAATGTTGCAGTCTCTCCGCCTAACTTACCGCACAGGGCTCTTGTGATGCTACAGTGTCACTCTCTGCTTCTATGACCAAATGTTGGATATGCATGTAACAAAACTCATGATGATGCTATTTATTATGTGCCCTTCCCCACCCCTCACTTAAAGCCCCACCCCTTTGCCCAATGTTGTATGGGTTGTGGTAGCCCATCCAGCTTCTCAATGTTACAGAACAAGCAGCTGTGATCCCAGCTTCTCCCAATGAACCTGGTGAATTTGAGGTGTCTTCAGAACAAGCCCATTGGCCTTGCTCAGATCCCATTTGTTTTCTGGATGTCCTACATCCTGTCCGTAGTTTGCACCTACTGTGGTGATCTTGAGAGGGCTCTTGTAAGTGATGGTACCAAAACATGAAAAAACAATTCCAAATATATGGCTTCACTTGTACAGGAGGTCACTAAATATCATCCAAAATACCAACTAGTATCTGAGAACTTTGAAATTACCACATTTCTGGAGTTCTTGAAGAAATACCTGAAATTGTAGAACAGAGATTTTCAGCCTTTTTCATTTCATGGAACATTAAGATGTGCTAAAAGTATATAAGCATAGCATCAGATTTTTTGACAATTTGCAAGGCACAAAGTGTGTTGGCAGGGGGCTCACATCCCCCAATATATATAACGCTGTCCCAAACTCCCGTGGCTCATCTGCAGACCATTCACGGCACACCAGTGTGCCATGGCACAGTGCTTGAAAATCACTGAAAATCGCTTGAAAATCACTGCTATCGAGTTGTGTGTGTATGTGTGTGGGACACTTCTATAAATCATAATAAGGGGACTAAGAACAATCTGGTAGGGTTATTCTTTGCAAAAGCTTCTATGAAACAGAATTGTGACTGTGGCGTATTTTGCCCTAGATAGAGGGGCTGTCAAACCTGACCTAAATAGCCTTCTCTCTCCTGCTCATCAGGGACGTTTTCTTTCTAGTTCCATGCAAGTATTGCTAGCTGCTAAACACATCTCCAGGGTAAGCCCCAAAAGTAGTAACCTTGTGACTGCATGCCTGCCAGACCTCCCTTCTAAGAAAAGCAGCTGGTTCTCTTGGCACGTGAACTGGCCGTCACAGAGTTCAGGAACTCTTTTCTGAGGTGGGCATGGTCTATGTTCTCAGACACCTCAATGAAACATCCACTATTGTGTTTGTACCTATTGCTGCTGAGGAAGATGCTCTTTGTGTTTTCTCTACAACAGAGATAAAAGCCTTTAAACATTAATGTCACTTTAATATGTTTTTCTTAAAACTTCATTGGACAATTGTACTCAGTTACAGTATTTTTTTCTGCATGTTATAAAAACCCTTCTGTCGATTCAAAGATGTCAGTGACTACTACATTGTTTAAAATGGAAATAGTAGCATGTTCTGTGGCTTTACTCTTCTCCCATCATTCAGAGAGAAAGATGGTGGGAAAGAAACAAAAAGAGAACGATATTTTAAAACAGTTGGGTGGAGATATGATGGCTTAGCACAGCCCGATGGTGGTTGCATTTCAAGCATTAATTTTGTTTAATGAAATGTGATTGCATTAACATTGCTTTAAGTGTATAAATGTTTTAAAACTTATTATTGATTGTTAATAATAAAGCTGCTGTCTTTAAACGCCAACTGTTGATAAGCTATCTGTGGAAGCTGGGAGTCTGGAGGACGTGGTTAATTTATACCTGCCAAATCTCTTACAGGAAATTCCAAGTACATTGACATTTGCATATCCAGCATTATAGAGGGTAATTAGGTCTATACTAAATATTTATTCATCTTGCTGCTTTAAAATACAGGTTGGAGCAAGGTTTTCTAACTGGAAATGAGCTATAAAAACAATGGAAGATGAGCAAAAATATAAATACAAGTTTTAATAGAAAAACGTGTATGATGCAGCCTGCCAACATTTCAACATTCCACATAATCACACATTCCCATATGGCAGTGGTTCCCAAACCACAGAAATCAGCCAGGGGAGCCACGGAATTGAAAAACCAGCCCTATAGGATTGTAGCCTTTAAGAACCACTACCATATGGCTTTGCCCACTCTCACTTTTTTCTTAGTGACAGAAGAAGGATGCTCATGGAATTGTCCCTGTATCTTCAGTCACCTGTTGATTGAGAGTGACATCCAATGTTATGTAGGTGCTGCTTTCAATGTTATACTGGAAGTGCAGAAGAGAGGTGTGACGTCTGAAATCCCACTCAAAGCAGGAGGGCATTTATCTGGTGTCACTGTCATTGTTTGTGAATCTTGAATGAATAATCCACTACTTCCTCATGCATGGCTTCTCCATTTTTTGCATGGAGTTCGTAGATCTTCCAACTGAATAAAAAAGGCACAATGGATCACAGCTATTCGAAGCAGAAAAATGGTGCTCTTCCACCATGATCAAGTCCAAATGTTCATGCACACACCCCAGACGTGAAATGTCCATGGATGCAAGGAACTGGAAAATGGTTGATTAGTTGCAAAAGATCAGGGGCCCGAACTGATGGCGGAATTGGCTAGACTTTGGCTTAGGCCAAGGGCTCAGAGAAAAGGGATAGGAATCCCTTCCACAGTCCTGAAAAGGGATAGGAATCCTTACCCCTGGCAGGTGGGCACCAGATTATCTCAAGTTATTGCTTTGTTTTTCCTTTGTAAAGAAAAAAACTTATGTAACATTGATACATTTTGTATAACTAAATTAAGGCCATTTGTACATTTTCGTCCTTCCCTGCAGTTTAATAGAGCACTATGAATGTTGTTTTATAATTCAGTAAGAATTTTTTTATTAAAGCTTGATTCTGGAAAGTAGACAGTGGACTGAAGAAGTAACTACTTCACTTTTCCAGTTTTTACACCCTGATTGTTGTCCCCCTCCCCTTCTTGTAGTAATTTGTCGAAAGCTCACTATTAGGTGATACATAACCTTTAATTCAGCTATTGTTAGCACTTTTGTATGCCAGTGAAGGCTTCTGAAATTTTCAGTGGAATGTGTTCTCCTAATAGGGAAACTTAATTATTCCCCTAGTACTTCAAAACTATCATTGACATCTGAGTTATATGCACTTCATATCTACTGCATAACCTTCAACTCCCAGTCAACAAGGTTGTGTTGTAGTTTGTTGGCCAGAATGAGCTATTTGTGGAAGATGTATTCTTGCTATAGACCGGATTTAAGAAAAACCTAGGTCTATAAAATCCATGTATGCTCTCTCTCACTCTCGCTCTCGCTCTCGCTCTCTTACTCAGAATGCAATCCTAAGCAGCGCCAGACTGGCGAGGTTGACGGGCCAGCGCCATATCCTAGCGCTGCTTAGGAGAGGCTGCAGCCTCCCCATGGCAAGGGAGCGTTCGCTCCCTCACTGTAGGGGAGGCTCCAGCATCCCCTATGCGCTCCTCAGATTTGCACCAGCTAAGTAGCAGGCGCAGATCCGAGGAGACTGCACAGCCCGAATTGGGGTTGCGCGGCCTCCTGGATGGGCTTAGGATGTGGCCTTATGGCCGCCTCCCAAGGCCGCCCACACCCTGTCCTCCCCCCGCCCACTATCTCCCTCCCCCCACCAATCCCCATGCCGTCTCAGGACGCAGTTTCCCTTGCGCCAACCAGTTTCGGTCGGCGCGAGAGAGGCTCAGCACAGGTGCAACAGGACTGGCGCTGCCTGTAGCACTGGCCCTGTTGCTGTAGTGCCAACGTAGAGGTGCCGATCGGGCATCAGCGCTACTGATGAGGCGTTGACGCTAGCACGTAGCGTTGACACTAAGGGCGCGCTAGGATTGCGCTGTCATTTTGTTCATATCATTGAAAAAACGTGAAGTAAAACTATTAGCAGCCCAATCCTATTGAAAGGCAGCACTGGTGGAACATTTCTTCTGCCAGTGTTTGCTGCCGTAAAGTGCTTTGTGGCAGTGCGGGGAACAGCGGGAGGGCCAGAGCCTTCCTCCCCATGCCGGCAGAGTGACGGATGCTCGCTGAAGCAGGTAAGCCTGGTGGAGGGGGTGGATTGAGGCGGGGGAGGGGTGGAAATGAGGGAGGGGAGGGTTGACCAGGGAGGACATGGGCTGGGGTGGGCGGGTGGCATCATGTGTCTATTGTTCTTTGGAGGGAAAGTGCCAATGCTTTTTATCTTGTTCCCAACAAGGAGGATAGATTAAGCAAGATGTGAACATGAAACAAGGTGGGGCTTCATTATCCTTCTTTCTGTGTTTACTTCTCCCCCTCCTCCTTTCCACTGGGGCCTTCTAAGGACAAACTTTTGGAAAACAAATTAGGGGAGAGTATAGCTACATAATGCTCATCCAATTCCCCTTCTGTTGTTACAGATGCTAATAACTTTGGAGGAGGTCTAAATGGGTACTGCAAAAGCAATGCAATGCAGAGGGTCATCAATATATAATTGAGAGCCCAGTCCTGTCTCTGCCCCCCCCCCTCACTGGAGCAGTGGTGCGAAAAAGGGCCACTGCTCCGTCTTGTGGAGCAGTTGTGGAGGTCTCCCTGTACCCAGGGAACTTTACCCTGGGTCTGATGCAAGTCTCTGGCACAAGTCTGCATTGACCCAGGACACTGGATTTGGCCCAGGAAAGCGATGAGGGGCGCAATCCTCACTTGCACTGGAACAGCAAGGCCGGCAGGCCTGCGCCGTATCCAGCGCAAGTTAGGAGGCCACCGTAGCCCACGTTCATGCTCTGGTCCCGGGGTCGGTGCCAGCTGCCTCGATGGGCTTGCTCACATCTGCACCTGCTGTTTAGCAGGCGCATCTCTGGCCAAACCGCGTAGCCCAAATCAGGGCTCCGCGGCCTGGGGACAGAGGCTTGGATGCGGCCTAAGGGCCTCATCCCAGCTTCACCCTCCTCCCCAGGCCGGCATGCTTCCTGGCCCGCCCGCCCCCACTCAGTTCTTCCTGCCCTCCCCCAGCCCAGAACCACTCTTATGCCGGCCGAACTCACCAGCTAACGTGAGGGTGGGGGTCAGTGCTCATGCGTCAGCGCTGCTGCTGTTTGGCTGATGCTAGCAGCGAGCATCGGCCAAACGGAGGGCGTACGATTGTGCCCTAGGATTCACCTATCACGATGGCCACTGAACCTGTCCCCTTCCTGAACCCAATCCACCTTCTCCTGCCCCATTTCTCCTCCCCCACCCCTTCCTGCCTTCCTTGCCACCTTCCCCCCCCCAAGTGGGTCCAAGGGCCCCTCTAATACACATGGGAAGGCTCTGCCGTTCCCACCAGTGCTCCAACAGCATGTGATTCTGTGCACTGCCGGAACTGTTTTGGCGAGAGCTGTAAGGCAAAAAAAGAAAGCTGGTTTTTGCCAGCGCTAAAAGCTGAAAGGAATGGGCTGTGATTAAAGTTTCAAGTGAAGGTTTGTAATGGGGGAGAAGTTTAAGGGCCACAACATGCAATATTATTGCTGTCCCCAGCTCTCTACCAGAGTTTAGTAATTTCTTCATCTAGAACTAAGCCCTGGAATCTGCTTCCTTTACCAGACAGCGTTTTAAAATATATCATGTTAAGGCAATTGTATATATGCCTCTGAACATATTCCTAGTCCTTGCCCCTCAGTAGCTTCTGCTAGGCTCCCACAATTTTGGGTTGAGGGTCATTCTTCAGGGTAGATGGCTGAACTTGGAAAAGCAGGCTTAAATCTCTGGCACCTTTCATTTTGAAGAGTTAAGCACTTGACCAGTCTTAATCTGGCCCCATTTGCATCCTCACCACCCTGCAGCAGTCGCCAAAATGGAATATCTGCTTTGCCTAAGTTATTAAAGTAGATCAAGCAACATCAAAGTTGCTGAAGGACGTTCTTCAAAGTCAAAGGGTGCAGGCTTGTATTCAAATATTTAGCAAAGGAAATGGATGCTCACGTTTGATCCACAAATTTAGAGAGCAATGCTGAGTTCATCTCTATTTACGGATATTGCTAACAGCTTAATGCCAAACATATCCATAAGTGTTTGCAGGATTTATTGGGCGTTAATGCATTTCAGAGGGAAATGACGTTTCTTCCAGAATTATAAATCCTTAGCACATTTTTGGGATTGCACTAGGCGTTCGTTTTGTGACTTTTTCTACTCTATGTTATACTTGCGTGCACCACAGATCAGAAGGGAACTCTGAACTGATCATAGCTAAAATTGTCTGAAGAATATTTTCCAACATTTCTTAGCATACTTTAGAGCAATCCTAACCTGGAGTTAGGCCAGCACAGTTTGGCCCACACAAGGGACACCGTAAAGCGTGTTTGGACCACTTTGTCCGACTCTGGAGCTGTTTGTAATCAAGGGCCAGACATTGTTTCTGTTTATGGACCTAAGCAACCAGAAGTCAAAACATTTCTTTTCCTTCATGGATGTGATTTGACTTTTTTTTTTTTTAGAGTTCAATCCTAACCTGGAGTTAGGCCAGCACAAGTTAGGCCAGCAAAATTTGGCTGGCACAAGAGCCACCGTAAAGTATGTTTGGACCACTCTCAGAGTCAATGACCCCAGCACACTGGACCATCCTCCCTGGCTCCAAGAGTTATCCAAACACAATTTACGGTGGCCCTTGTGCCAGCCAAATTTTGCTGGCCTAACTTGTGCTGGCCTAACTTCTGGTTAGGATTGCACTCTTATTCTAACCAGAAGTCAGGCCAGCACCAGTTAGGCCAGCAAAATTTGGCTGGCACAAGGGCCACCGTAAATTGT
>JAJKFI010000014.1:3119258-3121758 GCA_029204185.1 Lerista edwardsae
CCTTGTGCCAGCCAAATTTTGCTGGCCTAACTTGTGCTGGCCTAACTTCTGGTTAGGATTGCACTCTTATTCTAACCAGAAGTCAGGCCAGCACCAGTTAGGCCAGCAAAATTTGGCTGGCACAAGGGCCACCGTAAATTGTGTATGGACAACTCTTGGAGCCCAATCCTATACGGGGCCAATGCACTGGATGTATGTCTGCTGGTGCAATGTCTGTTGCATCCAACATGCTGTCCGGGTGGAGAGGCTGTTCTGGCCAAGAGGGCTGGGTGATGTTCTCCTTGCTTGTGTGCCAACTGCTGTATGGTCTCTTATAGGACTCTGCAGAGCTATGCCAGCTTGGTGTAGTTCTAAGGAGCTGCTGGGGGCATATCCACCCCATAGTAGGGGGTTGGGATCCACCAGCTCCACCTCATCCCACCCCTGTTCCATTCCACGCTGCTCCCTGCTCCTTCCCTGCCTCTCTGTGGGTGGAGTTGTGCTGGCAGCCAGTTGGCTCCCTGCTGCTGGTGATGCACAGTGTTTCAACTGCAGAACCACCATCTATACAGCAGCAGGCAGCAGAGGGGCCAATAGTAGTGGGGCCATCTCTTACTGGTATACTGGAAGGTATGTCGGTGCTTCCTGAGGATAGGATCAGGTCATTATTCGAACAGGAAGTGATAGGGTTTCACACTGTGTTAAATTACCATCAATCTGAATATTTATCCTGGAAGTTCATGAGATCCCCAAACCATGGACTGTCATCTATAGTGCTAATTTTGACATTTAGTATGGTCTTCTTAGGACCAACTTGGGCACGGTACTAAACATGCAGCTGCCACAAACATGACAGCCACGTATTTCACCCCTTCTCTCCTTCTCTGTCCCAGTTGCCTGTGTCATGGCATCATAATATTCCATGTTTCTCCAGTCTCCACCCACAACCCTGGATGATACCTAGGGCAAACAGAATGTTATGGCATCATAACACAGGATAGGTTTACTAGGGCAGTAGTTCTCAAATGTTTTAGCACCGGGACCCCTTTTTTAGAATGACAACCTGTCTGGGACCCACCACAACTGATGTCATGGCTGGCAGTGCCATCATTGTGATGCCAGAGCCTGCTGCCTTCCTGAGAATGCAGCAATATGTTGGGTTATTTCTCAGACATTTTCCAATAGCAAAGTGAATCAGAAAGGAAAAAAAGCCTATTTACAACCTTGACAAAAACAAAACAACCACATAGCCACCCCCCTTTCCAGCATCCCATATTCCCATATTTTCAATATGGCTGCACTATGTGCTTTGCAACCCACCTGAAATGGGCTCACGACCTACTGGTGGGTCCTGACCCACAGCTTAGGGACCACTGAACTAGGGAGTTCAAAAGAGAGAGGGAACTAAATGAACAATGGCTCCTTTTGACAAGAGCCACATGTTGACTGCAACGTTAAATGTGGCCTTTGCAGAAGGAGTGCAGGCACCAGTCAGATCATGGTGCTTGTTTTGCAGTAGGGTTTGTTAGGGACTGGGAAAGCACATCCATAGGTCTTTGTCAAGAGGTCCTATAATCCATCCACAGGAGTAAATTATTGCACGGTGCATACTTCAATTTCTGTGGTTAACAGAATCGATGAAGTCAGACAAGGGTTCATACAGTAAATACTTGTAGATGAGATACATTCAGTGAGGGATTATGGGAAGAGGAAGGCATAATGGCTTCAAGAGGTTGCGCTTTTCCTATCTAAAGAGGTACCTGGTGAAGAAACAGTATCGACTGATTGGTGGCATTCCCTCCATGGCGAAGGTTGCCTCACTGTTTGAGCCCTGTTTGGTTCGTGTTTCTCCCTTGCTTGGCTAATAGGCCCATTATTACTTTCCTTCCAGAAAAATCATTTGAACTTGACATTTTCATTTTTTTCCTTATCAATAGTGGTGGGAGTGGAGGCTATTAAAATCCTAGGTCTACGTAACCCCTGTAACCCCAGGTACTGACCAAGCTAGTAGTGCAGGCATGCAGTAAGTCAAACAGTGGCTATTTCAAGTTCTTGGTCTCTTGACTGCTACTTTGCAGGAGGCATCACCTTCTCATCATAAGACCTTGTTGTGTGCAATTGAAGCTTCTGGTGAAGTGAAATTTCCCTTTAGGGCTGTAAAATACTCGTTCTCTGTGGGTTGTAATAGCTCACTGAGCCAGCAACTATGCCTTTAGGTCTTGTAACCATCTTACATCTAAAGATCTCATTAGTTCTAGGCAGGCTTTAGAAAGTTTAAAAGGCTATCTACATATCACCTCTATTTAACTTGCTCCAAGACCACTCCGTCCTTGAATAGTAGGGTTAAGGGATTTTAGCTTGTACAAGATGATGCCGTGATAGGACGAGGATGGTTTCTCAATCTTCTCTAAGAATCTTCTCTAAAAAGTTGCTATCTTATGCTAGGCATTTTCCATTGGTCGCTATCTCTGCGCCTGCTCAAGAGTTTGGAACTATCGAATACCATGTCATGACTCGGCCA
>JAJKFI010000014.1:3126758-3138625 GCA_029204185.1 Lerista edwardsae
GAAGATGGCTGCTCCCAGCTTTCCGCGACCCACCTGACATCAGGTCACAACCCAAGTGGATCCCAACCCACAGTTTGAATAACACTGCTCTAGGTAGATCGCAAGCCAATTTCAAGTGGGCCACGGAGCACTTAACACGGCCATCATTGAAAATATGGGAAGATGGGACACTGGAAAGGGGGAGGGCTGTCTGGTTGTTTTGCTTGTGTCAAGGTTGTAAATAGGCTTTTTTCTTTTTTTCTTTCTTTGCTATTGGAAAATGGCTGAGAAATAACCCAACTTATTGCTGCATTTTCAGGAAATCGGCAGGCGCTGGTGTCATAATGACAGCACTTCTGGCCATTCCATCACTTCCACGAGGGTCCTGGACAGTTTTTCATTCTAAAAAATGGGTCCTGATGCTAAAAATGTGAGAACCACTGCTGTAGGGAAAGCATAGTCATATTTTAGGTCAATCTACTTCTTTCAGAATGAAAGCATTGTGAATGAATTCCACTACCAGGCTTGTGCTAGCTGGGTGTGTACCTTCAGTGGATTGTTGAAGGCATCATGTCATAGGAGTTCTACATTTCCAGATGATTAGAAGCAGGTTCAGTCTCTAATTCTTCAATGAGTCATTGGCTGTAGTCATGGACCTAGTTATGCATACTTAGAGGCCATTGATTTCCCATTGAAGGGTGTGCAACAGGGCAGAGAATTGCACCTAAATGTATTTATTAATAGGTTTAAACAAATGGGTAAGTACAGGGAGCATTTTCATGGGTTGGCTGAATATGGGTAACATTTCCACTAACATCAATATTACGTTGTAAGTAATAAGTTCTGTATGATTTCACTACCCAGCCTCATTAACTAAACACTGTCAATTTGATTCTCCTGCAAAGATTGGCATCTTTGAATTCCTCGACCTTAAAATCATTGCTAGTGACAATGAATAAGAATGAGCTAATCCAGGAATCAAGGATACAGTTGCTTAACAGCCTGATGTATCACCAAACACCATAGACATGAGCTAATTTAGGTCCACTGAAGCCAATGTAGGAAAAATAAACAGAGCCAAATACTTCCATTACCTGGGTCATGATTGGTCCCATGTAGGTCCCCTGTGGCTGGAGGCGATGGTGCAAAGCTCTGCAGTGGGCCATCTAAGTTTACAAGTGGCACTGGTCCATTTACTTCCCAATGAGAGTAAAAGGTTCCATGAGGGTGCAAGGGTCTCATGCCCCTTTTGTAGATGGGATGCCAGGCAGAGGTAGCACAAGCCTTCCTGATGTATTCTGACCACTACTGCCACCAATACTGGGGCTTCAGTGGTTGGTCCAGCTGGCAGGATCTCAGATAGGTGTGGGCCTTTGGATGGTACCCAATTGATGCTGCCTCCAGATGGCCCCAATGGGCCAATGGAGTGCCTTTAACAGGTGTTTGATCTGCAGATGTTAGCAGGTGATAATCCTGATCTCCACGCTAGGAAAAGCTTCAGCCCCTCATATCTGCACATCAAGCCATTTTTAAAAGGCACATCTACAGACCCGGCCTTTATTCTCATCAGTTGGAAGCCATGCATATGGAAGATAATTCTAATTGCCACATGCCAATTCTGTAAATGAAGAACTGTCACGTAATTTGGAGTAAAGCTTTGGACTTTAAAGTTAGGTAATATATGTGTCACACATGCCTACATCATACTGTTCAGATCCAGGTCTTGGTGTTATTTAAAGATGCCTAATTTTTAATATGCCTTTTGGACTTTATTTAGCTATGCACGATATCACCATATTCAGTTTTTTTTTAATAATAAACATGTCTAGTCAAAGAAAGCATTAATGAAGCAATTCCCCAAATAAAACAGTCCCTCATATCTGAGTTGCAGCAGAGAGAAAGTGCGGTCTTTGTAGTTTAATCAAGATCACAAGACTTGTTTTGAGCGTCTGTCATCTTTAATTTTACGGCACTTCATTTCATAGTGGGACTGCCAGGGTCACATGCAATTAAAACACAGGCAAGATTTGTCTTGTGAAATCTTCACATAAAAAGTAATGTGTTACTCTATTTTAACTTTTCTACTGAACTCTGTGAACTCACTAATTACTTTTCCCCCCTCTTGTCACCTTTTTGATATGACATGGATTTTAAAGAAGAGAGAAGTTTGGAATATTTTTTTTCTCTCTCCCCCAAATCATGCATACGATTGAGGATAACAAAATTAAACCCAAGAAAAAAGACATTGGATATTAGAAAAAAGCCTGAGCGTTCCGGCTACACTTACAAAGGGACTGATGGATCAAATCCAAGGAAATAACCATTAATCTGTTTAGGGCAGGTAGAAGTGTAATAGCAAACGGAGGGTTTTATTGAGGCCAATCGCATGAACATGTGCTTAGTCTCTGGGGAAGAGAAGGCAAAAGAGACTTCAGTGTGGTGGACCATGAAAAGTGATAAAGGCCACTGCCGATGTGCTTCCTTTATAGCCAAGCTCAGTTGTGGCTTCGTGGCGATCAGTAAATTGCCAAGACCCTTATTAACCTTATCGATAAGGAGCTTAGGGAAGTCCCATTCACTTCACAATGTGTGCTTCTTTTTGTTCTCCTGTCCTTCTCAGTATGCAGTCCCGGCTCTCTTTGTATGGACAACCTTGCTGTTGCACCTCACAATTCGCTGCAACTATTATGCTCACTTTGGTGGAAGAGCATAAGGGCAAAAACAGGGGAGGAGCATCCCCGGGGCCATGGCCTGGAGACACCTGGAGAAAGATTTGTTAAAAAAAATCGCATTTCCCCAGAATCTTTTATATCCCTCCCCTTTCCCTGCAGCTGGAGTTCGTGGGGATCAGGGGATTATTTTTGATACCTGTCGAGAAGAGTTATGTCTACTCTGATTTCCAGTCCTGCTTACTATTATATACAGGAAGGACTTGCTTTAATACCTGCATTCTTTCAGTATTGCCCAGTGAAATGAAACTGAATGTGAACACTTTGGTTAGCAATTTGCCTGTTTGAAGTCATTCTGGAGTTTCCAGTTCTGGTGACTGTGACTTTAAAACTGATTGCTGTAAAAAGGCGGGGAGAAGGGGTCGTAGAAATTGGCTTGAATAGAAAGAACTGAAAGGTTTCATCCATTTACCTGGCCTTGGCTGAGGCACATGTAGAGAGCCTCTCTCTTCTCCCTTTGATTTTTCACATTTCCTCATATCTAGGTCACCCTCTTCCTAGCCAAGCGCATATGGTCTTGTGTTCGCTCTTAAAGAGCTCTCCTGCTTTCCCCTTTCTTCGTGGTTGTGTGACTAGGAGAACTTGATGGTAAAATATAGCAGAAGCACATAAACATTTAATCCACAGTGACAAAAACAAGATAGATTAAGGAACACAAGGAAACAAACTCAAACCTCCTTTTAAGCTGTAGGGGATGCAAAGGAAGCTAAAATGGACTCCGAGTGAAGAATGTTAATGACTTCAAAGGGGTCAGAGGAGGTACAGCCTTTTGCATATTTTAAAGGTTTGTGCCTTATGGCCCAATCCTGTTTGGGGGATATGAATGTGGATCTCATGTTCACCATAGAATAGAATAAAATAGAATGAACTAGACCCTATGGGCCGCTGGCACAGCAGGTACAATGCAGAGCTGCCACCAGGAGTCTATGCACAGGCAACTGCTGCCTGCAGAGCCTCTGCCATCACTGGTAAATTGGCGGCAGGGGCAGATTGGGGTGGGGATCAGGCAGAGGCAGATCTAAGGAGGGCAAAGCTCTACGTTTGGCAAGAAGCCTTACCTTGCAGTGGAAATCACTCCTCTCTGTCTTGCACCGTTTTAGCCAATCCCCACAAGGAAAAGCAACATCTTGGCATTGCTTACTGGCTACAGCAGCAAGGGAAAGGCGGGATTTACATGACAGGGTAAGGCTCCTTGCAACACTTAGGGCTTTGCCCTCCCTGTAGATCCACCTCTGGGATCAGGTTAAGACAGGGGTAGGAGGGGTGGACCTTGCTAGCTGCCATGCATGCTGGATGTTATACGCCCCCTTCCAGCCCAGATCTGCCCTTCCAAAGAGCTGGCGTAGGGCTGAGCGGCCCTTCCAAAGAGGCTCTTCAAAAGACCTGGCACAGGGCTGGGGAGACCATTGGAAACCAGCATCTCACAGAGAACACTTTTCTTTACTTATCTTCTCCTAGACTGCTGGTCTCTGGCCAGCCCCAAGCATGAAGAGTCTTCTGCATTGGTGTCATTTTACACTCTGGGCTGGCCCTGGATAGGATTGGACCATTAAAGAAAAGAAACATTATAATTGTAGGGCAAATATGTTGTGGCACCATGTCTCTGGAATAAGCTTCTGGAAGATCTGAGGGCAGCTTCCTCAGTATATGACTTCCGGCGGGGTTTAAAAAACTATTTGTTCCCGTCTGGCTTTTGGAGAGGGAGATACTAGGGACACCTTTTAAAAGAATTTTTAAACCTTACTAACTTTATGCTGTTTTATATTTGGGATGTTCTGCTCTTTTTATGGTTGTTATTTTAATTGCTTTGATTCTAATCTTTAATATGTTGTTTTAAATGGTTTTAACTTTTGTAAACCGCTTTGGATTTTAGAAAAGTGGTATATAAATCTAATAAATAAATAAATAAATATATTAAAGATCCATTGGAAAATATCAGTTTTAACTCTGTAAGGCTGATTTTTTTCTTTTTCCCCCAATATCCTTCTGAACTACTAGAAATTTTAATTTTCACAACAACGGTATGGCAAATTGTCATCTTTTTTTGTGCACAGCTGTCTCAGTATTCTTATAATTTGAATGATTCGAGATCACTGTCTGGCAGCGTGAATCACAGCATGCCCCTGTGCCTGCCTCTTTTTCAATTACATCTAAAAGGAAGACTGCTGGAGACCCACTTTTTTCATCTTGCAGAGGACCCCAAAAGTGCCAGTTCTCATTTCAATATAATAGGAAATAGTATGTTAAAGTAGATGTTAACAGGACACTGAAAGATATGCTCCATGGAGAGAAGATAATACACTACGGTGCAGGGTAGAAACTTTATTAATGCGCTTTTTATGAAAACAGAATTAGCACCACAAATACAGTTCTATGACTGTATTTAAAACCTGTGAAAGCTATTTAATAACCTGTATATGCTAATTTACACACCTGGGCATTTGCACAGTATTTTTTTGAAAATCATGCAGGTGGGATTTTACATTTTGGGATGGATGTTGATGAGAGGATAAATGGAAAAGACATGGGACAGTCTATATACAGCCTGAGCCTATGTGTGTGTAAAGGTAAAGGTTTCCCCACGACCGAATGGTCTAGTCATGACCGACTGTAGGGGGCGGTGCTCATCTCCGTTTCAAAGCCTGTAGAGCCGGCGTTTTGTCCGAGGACAAGCTTCCGTGGTCATGTGGCTGGCATGACTATATGCCGTAGCACACGGAACGCCGTTCCCTTCCCACCGAAGTGGTCCCTATTTATCTACTTGCATTTAGGTGCTTTTGAACTGCTAGGTTGGCAGGAGCCGGGACAAGCAACGGGAGCTCACTCCGTCATGCAGTCTTGAATTCCCAACCTTCTGGTCGGAAAGCCCAGCAGCAGCGGTTTAACCCGCTGTGCCACCACGTCCATATGTGTGTGTACTGAGGAGCAAATCTCCATCACTCCTAGAAGTAAGCCTCATTGAACACAGTGAGATTTACTTCTGAATAAACATGCGAAGGCAAAGGCTGAAAATCTCATGCACATGTTCTGACCATTCACATCTCTGAATTCAGTGGCAATTACTTCTGAGTAAGCATGAATAAGATGACTTTCTTATTCATTTCTTTCTTTGGCTGCATGACTTTCAATAGTAAATTCCCGTTGGTCTTTTTTTATCCACAGATTTGGTGTCCTCAGATTTGACTATCTGTGGTTTCCAAACCCATGGCTGAGGTCCGACTTGTACCCTCTGGCCGCAGCTTCCCTGCATCTTGGAACGCCTGTGAGAGGCATCTAAGATCCAGGTTTAAAAAAAATACCAGAAGTATGGCTCAAAGGCTTTGGGCAAGAGGATTCCTCACGTTTCATAGGGCCTGCCTAAAATCAGAAGTGTGTCTTGGACACCTCCCACAGGCCTTCTGAGACATGGGGAGGCTGCATGTGACCTCCCCACACCCCAGAACACCCTCTGGACGCAACTGGACAACATCTCCAGTAGCATCCTGAGGGTACAGGTTGGATTGATCTGTAGCTTATCCACAGATTTTGGTATCTGCTGATTTCAGCATCCACAGGTGTTCCGGGAATGGAATCCCTGCAGTTGCTGAGATGTAGTTACCATGGATGGATAATGCTAGTGTCAGGCATAGCAAGGCATTTCCTGAGTCAAGAGGTGGATACTGATCTCTACGACTGTCATCTTGAAATGAGTTACTGCCTGCGTCTTTTGCTTTTGCATCTAACATCTTTTGCTTGGAAACTCCTAATGTCCTGAAAATAGCTATTGTTTTGTAGTAGAAACGGAAAGAGCTTGGTGTGCGTGTGCGTGTGTCTATGTACTTACATATGTGTGCGATATGTCTAGTGCCCAAATAGATTAGGAAACTGGAGCCCACTCTGATTTTCAAAGTTGTCCCAGCACAAGCTCAGCACGAGCAGAAATGTGAACTGCTAAAATGGGATTTCTTAAAAGCAAAGGAGTACTGCACTCAGAACTCAAAAGTGAAAAAGGCCTTATACTGTAGTCAAATGGTATCCTCCACTAGGACTGCTCCCTACGGACCCACATAATCTGGGGCTGACTGTGGACAACATTTTTGCCCATATTATAAATTATCATCTTTCCATTAGGCGTGATGCTGAAACTGCAGTTTTGTTTGATGAACTTATGTCCACTTCCCAGTGGCTTAATTATTACTGCTCTGGTGTACAATGTGTAAGTCTTGCAGCCAAGTTGTGCATTTCTTTGAATATTTTAATTAGCAGTAAAGTGGTGCATAAATTTTACAAATACATAATAGTTTCTTCAAGATACCTTTTGGCATATGTTCTTTCTTACCAATTAAATATGTCATACAAAGTTAAATAAATTCACTCAAACTCAAAATTGCAGAGACTCCTGACTTGATGGTGCTCAAGTGAACTTATGAGAAGCAACCATAGTTTATTTCTTATTTTGTGGGATGCTGGGGTTGAATATATAAAGTTTCATCCTTATATTGTCAGACCATTGATTCATGTACTCTGATCTGTGGCATCTCTCCATGGTCACAGTGTGGGGTCTTTCCCAGAGCTGAGATTGTCATTATTCTCAATGCTAGGGATTCAACCTGTGATTTTCTACACACAAAGCATGCACTCTGCCATTGAGTCATGGCGAAGATTGAGGTGATAAATAAACAAATGCTGTTTAAATGTCTGCATTGCATTGGAAGGGAGAGTATTAAATGCTTTTGCCTTGATCTAGAACAGGGGTCAGCAACCTGCAGCCTGTGGGCTGGATCTGATCTGCCACCAAAAGTCAAATGGTCCACGTGGGGATTGGCTTGTAGAGCCACATGGCAGAATTCCTGCCTGCACACCGTGGCATAGGGACACCACAAACTTGGGCAGGAGGTCCTGCCATGCGCTGCATAACATGTGGCCACTTTGCTTCCCAAGCTGAACCCCACACAACCACTTCCGGACGCTTGGCAACCTGGAAGTTTGGCAATGATGAGGTGTTTGTTTTTGTTCATAACAAAATGCAATACACAGCATGTTGGTGTTTAAGGTATTCTCCAGAAATTAAAATAGATTGCTTTTCCTAATAAAAATAATACTGTGGCTGGATCAGCTGACACTATATCACCTACCTAGTATACTTTTAAAATATTTAAAATTAGTAAAAATGACAACTTGGATGTGAATTTGGAATAAAAACCACATAACACCGCTTTCTAACTTTTTTCATTTTTTTTCAAATCACGAAATCTGCAAAAAATTAAAACCATTTTCAAATACCGCTAGTGATGATGTCATCACCAAGGGTCCAGCCCTTTTGCCCCAAAAGATTGCTGACTCCTGATCTAGAGCTTCCCAATGTGCTTACAACTTATGCAAGAAGCTCTGCTTCAGAGAAGCAACAGACATACTGTATGCTTCTGACATACTGACATACACGTCTGGATCTAGAAATGTACGCGTAGATTTATTTCTGAAGAATAACGTTAAACCGTACTTGAGTGTTGTATTCGTCTGTATGCACAGTACCGTTTTGATACCATAAGAATTTGCTGGACCAGAGTAATTGACTCCAAAACAAGCTTATATGAGAAATAAGAAAGAAAACCATTTATTAATAAAACATTCATTATGCCACAGGATAAGAGATCCTTCTTTATTGTTTAAGCTAGCTCATTTATTGTTGATGTCTCTCTCACTCACCGAAACACGATCACACCCCTGAATATGCACAGACCCTCTAAAGACCTTTTACATTTTTAATAAGTTGCTTTTTTACTAGTGCAAGAAAAAAAATTGCATGCTGGCATAATACCACATAGTGCTATAGTTTTGGAAAGAAGAGCAAACTGAGAATTATACCTTTAAAAAAGAGTGTTTTTTTTTTTTTTGGGCAGAGGGTGGGTGGGAAAGAACATGTAGCTAAATTCTGTTGAAAGTGCTTTTCAGTATATTTTCTACTGAAAGCAATTGCATTATTTTCCTGTATCTGCATTCAAGGGGGCTACATGTGTGCTTGGGTGCAGGATCAACCAGATGGCACTGGTTCTTGGGGGAGACAATGGAATAAGTCATTGGAATCAGACAGGCTTCCTTTCTGCTTGCTCATGAGTGGATGAGACTGATCATCTCACTGGATCACAGTGTTATGAGCGTGCCAGAGGCGGAGGAAGGGTGTAGCCCGGGGTGGCGCGAGCCATGGGTGCCGGGCAGCAGCGGGGTGGCGGGGCGCCAGTGCGCGGAGTCCGCGGACGAACCCATGCGCTGTTTGGCCCTCCCGCCTTTCCTCACCTCCATTTTGCTCCAAAACGGAGCTATTCCGGGTGCAGGGAGGCGTGGCTGGACGACGCACGGGGGCGGGGCAACATGCTGGGGTTTTTGTCGCCCTGCCATGGGCGCACTAGGGCCTCTGTTCGTCCCTGGAGCGTGCCACAGAAAATATTCTTTCTGGTGTTTTAGGATTTGATCCCAGCACTCTTTCCTTACATACTTGTTTCCTGCATATGTTGCCTGTCCTCCCTTTTGGTTTACTCTGTTATCAGGCTGTGCTGCTGGAACTCACACTCCAGCAGCACAGCCCTGACTTACAGCGTCACAAAGCGCCAGGCTCTGTAGCGTCCTGCTGGGCCACTGCTGGAAATGGTGAGCAGAGCCAGCCAAAGGCAGCCGCTGCCTGGATCCCCTGGGGCTGAGAGGTCAGTGGCACCGGGAAAGGAATGGGGCTTTTCAGAGGAGGAGCTGGGGGCAAGTCAGGGAACAAAGGGGTGGTTCTAGCAGCAGTTACACATGCCAGGCCTTACCCCAGTGTACATAGACATAAATCAAGAAATAGTTCCCTGTCCCAAAAGCGCTCACAGTCTTAAAAAAAATACAGAAGAGACACCAGCAACAGCCACTGCCGTGCTGGGCTGAAGAGGGACAGTTGCTATATCCCACTGCTAAATCTACACCACTTCAAAAAGGGTCTCTTTGCCCTGTTAGCAGGAATAGGTGGCATATGTCTGAGGTGGCCTGAGGGCTTGCATGAAGATGAGTAAAATGTTTTTTTTATGTACTTCTTGTATAGGTTCTTATCCCCCATAAGTTCCCCCCCCCTTGGCTCTGTTCCACTTGGTGAGAGACAAGCAATGGGAATGATATCGCTTCCTTGAGTCCCCTTACTGGAGAAAAAGGCGGGGCGAAAATCAAGTAAGTAAGTAAGTAAGTAAGTAAGTAAGTAAAATTAAAAAAACTAAGATCATGGCAACCACTCCCATCACTTCCTGGCAAATAGAAGGGGAAGAAATGGAAGAAGTGACAGACTTTATTTTCCTGGGCTCCAAGATCACCGCAGATGGTGACTGCAGCCATGAAATTAAAAAACGTTTACTTCTTGGGAGAAAAGCTATGGCAAACCTAGACAACTTAATAAAAAGCCGAGACATCACCCTGCCAACAAAGGTTCGCATAGTCAAAGCGATGGTTTTCCCAGTAGCAATGTATGGCTGTGAGAGCTGGACCATAAGAAAGGCAGAGCGCCGAAGAATAGATGCTTTTGAATTATGGTGTTGGAGAAGACTCTTGAGAGTCCCCTGGACTGCAAGGAGATCCAATCGGTCAATCCTCCAGGAAGTCAAGCCTGATTGCTCCCTGGAAGGACAAATCCTGAAGCTGAAGCTCCAATACTTTGGCCACCTCATGAGAAGAGAGGACTCTTTAGAAACGAGCCTCATGCTGGGAAAGATGGAAGGCAAAAGGAGAAGGGGGCGGCAGAGGATGAGATGGTTAGATAGTGTCACCGAAGCGATGAACATGAAATTGGGCCAACTCCGGAAGCTAGTGGAGGACAGGGAGGCCCAGTGTGCTGTTGTCCATGCGGTCGCGAAGAGTCAGACACGACTTAGCGACTGAACAACAACAAAAGTAAGTAAAATATGGATCAAATCGTGTAAAGCAGGGGTTCTCCAATGCCCCCACCCCAGCCATGAAGTCACTTTCATGAACCCAGAAAATAAACCAGAAGTTACTTTCCAGCTACTTCTGGAGGCCTGCAGAGGACTTCTGAGGTATGCGGATGCCCAGTGCAGCTTCCAATTGCATCCAGAGGGTGGGTGGGAGGGCCCAACTCAGGACCCACCAGACATTGGGTCACAACCCGCCAAGTGGGTCGCAACATGCAGTTTGAGAAACCCTGAAGAATCCTGGGCCTTACTCTTCCTGTTCACGGCTATGCAAAACGGAGCAAAAATGTGATGAGAGCTTACTATTTTCAATGGCAGAATGGGGCCTGAACTAATTTTCTTTTTGTCACTGTCTGTGAAATTGGTTCGTTGTTTCCTGAAAGGAAGGAAACGTGACTGCCTTATCAGGATGACTGAGGAGACAACGTTTGCATGAAACGACCAGGAGACAGTGCCTGGCAGAATGGAATGATGATTCCCATCCAAGTTTGTGGCTACAATGGTAGAACTAGGCTACAGCATATGTATGACACCAGCAACAGAAGTAAGTGATCTTAAGGGAGCTTCAGGTTATAACAGAGAAACGTTCTTCCTTGCTATCAATAAGCTTTGGAACATAGAAGGATTTCGCATAGAAAGGTAATAAGTTACACTTGCTAGAGCAGGATTAAAAATGTATGAGATATAAACCTTCCTTCCTGCTTAAGGCTACGACATGTTGAGACAAGATTATCATGTGACTGGAGCCTGGATGAAACACCCCCATTGGGTACTTGATGAAGAATCACACCTTTGCATCAAGACGGTGTTTTCACAAAGGGGGAAAAGAAGCTGACAGGAGCATTAAGTCATGTGGCTTTCTTAAGGAGCCACTTGTGCTTTTGATGGCTGCAAAGATAACATGCTTCACTACACAGTACAATACTAATCATGTGTACTATCATAACACTACTAGACCAAATAGCAATCCTAACTATAATATCACATATTTAATTAGTACAGGGATGTAAACTGCTACTTTTGTCTCATTAGTGGAACTGTAGGCTCAATCCTGCCTGCAGTTATCTAAGCAACTCCCAATGACTAATGAGAAGAGCAGAAGAAGAGCAAGTTCAAGGACTGGCTTTTTTATGAGTGCTAAGAAAAAACACACACAGCATACCATTTTTGCAGGAAATTGACTGCAATATTACCAGCCTTTTATGTGAGTGAGTGAGAGTGTGAATGTGAGGGCTCC
>JAJKFI010000014.1:3158625-3183984 GCA_029204185.1 Lerista edwardsae
AAAAAAAATCTGGTTTCCTTGACCACATTGTCATAATATACATATAGAACTGCTTATTGAATCCAGGCTGTGTAGGCAACAGAAAGAACCCTGGCTCCATACCACCACAATGCATGGCCACAACAAAGAGCAGGAAAAGAACAGTCTCTTTCATTCCATGTTTCTAAGTATTACCAACATGAGGGCTAAAAACATTACCTCTGTCTGAAGTATATCTATGTATCCATGCATAAGTTATTAACTAGGCTCCCTGAGCACTGTTGCTGAAAATATTAATATATTCAAATGATATTCCAGCTACCGCAAAAAAAAAAACAAACACCAGTAGATCAGACAAACGTATTAAGATCTCTTGAAACAAAAGGAGTCTTTTTTTTTAAGCTAAAGCCTCCACCCTTTGCTTAAAGTCATGAACAAAATTTTAATAATATACAAGATCAAGAAGACTTTACGGGATGGAATATCAGTCACCGTTAGAATACAAAGGTAAGGAATACTGGCAGTTACCTGCTGGTCCTGAAGTTATGTAATTCAAACTGTTCATAGAGCAAAAGGGAAGGAGGGGAAAAGATGAAGCTGGTCAACATTCCAAGGATTGAGTCTTTGAACTTTGTCCCAATTCAGAATGGTCTGGGCCAAATCCAGGGGTTTGTGAAGAGCACAAAATCAAAAGAGGTTGCAAAGATGTTTTAACCTCATCTTGGCATCCCTTTTGCACTCATATATACGGAGTTGAAAGTGCTTCATTCTAGTGCTGGGACATTGTAGTGCTGAATTGCCCTCACGCTAGAATGCAAAATGGTAGCACCAGAGGCACAAATCCCTGCTATCAACTTCATGCCAGAAAGAAAAAAAACAACACAAGTACTCAGTGTTGTCATTCAAATGATTTAGGAACAGGAACTCACTGTTGATTGGCACTTGTCGGGAACCTGGAACCAGCCACGGAGCCCATTAGGATCCGGAACACCCGTTCTGGTCCGTTCCCCCTGAATGACATCACTGCAGGTACTAGCTCTGCTGCAGTAGGAAATTAGGCCCAGTGGTGTCATTCAAATGATTTAGGAACAGGAACTCACTGTTGATTGGCACTTGTCGGGAACCCGGAACCAGCCACGGAGCCCATTAGGATCCGGAACACCCGTTCTGGTCCGTTCCCCCTGAATGACATCACTGCAAGTACTAGCTCTGCTGCAGTAGGAAATTAGGCCCAGTGGTGTCATTCAAATGATTTAGGAACAGGAACTCACTTTTGATTGGCACTTGTCGGGAACCCGGAACCAGCCACGGAGCCCATTAGGATCCGGAACACCCGTTCTGGTCTGTTCCCCCTGAATGACATCACTGATTAGGCCCCAATCCTATGGAAACTATTGCTCTGGCAGTTCAAGATCCTGTTGACAAAAACAGGATCTATCAAGTCCTGTATAGACCATCACAGATGGCTAGCTCTGGCTATGTCTGACTCCTATGCCACGTTGTTCAGGCCTGATCTAACATTTCTGTTGTGTTTTGTGGTGTGAACAACTTGGGTCTATTCCACAGAACTGTTGGCTAAAAGAAATGCAAGGACATACCAAGTTAAAATGGTGATGACCCAGATGACTCAGGGCTGGGAGAGGATGCCATGTGCCCTGGAAGGAGGAGTCTGCAATTTCTCCCTGATAGATCCTTGCTTACTCTCCTAGCATATTGCCTATACTTGCTGTTCAAAGATGTCGCTGCAACTACCTAATCAGATACCTCTTCCTACAGAATTCAAGGAGGGTAATGCAGACTGTGCAAAAGTCCAAAAAAAGGTTTGCGGTTCAAATTCTTGAGCAGTTTCCAAACAGTTACTGAGCCAATTTCAATATTACAGTTGTTCCCCCCTCTCTTCCACAAACGGCTATCTGCTGAGGTACACATGTAAAAAAAGTACATGGGTGAATTCAGAACACACGTGGATCTTGCGAGAAAGATTTCTAAGCTGGAAAAGATATTCCTGTTCTGTTCTGGGAAAACATTTTGTTAAAATTAGTCCTGTGTGTCAGCGACAACACAATGGCTGGATTTGCTTCCCTGGCAGTGGCTCCATCAGTATCAACAAAGTAGGTGGCCGGCTCACTTGTGTGTGTGTGTGTGTGTGTGTGTGTGTGTGTGTTAAAAAAAAGCAGGAAAGTGAAACTTTCTGGACAGCCTGTAATGATTGTGGGGGGGGGGGGCGAGAGAGAGAGAGAGAGAGAGAGAGAGAGAGAGAGAGAGAGAGAGAGAGATACTACTTCAGCACGCTGCAAATTATTAGTGGAAAAGTAGGTCTTAGAAGTATGCTCCATCTTAAATACTTTTCGTCACTTGAACATGTGCAGTCCAGAGCTGGCCCCATTCTACCAGTCTAAGGGAACAAACATTTCACGTTCCCAGATGCTCCTAATTTGGTGTGGTTTGGAGTGTAATTTAGATCAAACGTATCCATGTAAATGAATCAAGGTTTTCTTAATTAGGTGCCTCCAAAGAAAAAACTGGGACCACATCAGTAGGTGTGGGTGTGGTGCCCACAATACTGGAGTCTTTCCTATGACCAACCTCAGGGTTACTTAGGCAGCATACTATTGACATTTTTTCCCCTCCACTTTCTGAAGGCACAATCATAAATCTGTACATGGCACAGACATAAAGACGCTATTTCAGAGAAGCTGCCTAAAAACACCGTCTCTTTGGCAGATGCCTTAAGGGAGGTCATTGTGCTATGATTTAGGTTTCCCTTCCCCTCTTTGTATTTCGTTGCCAGCATTTTGTTCCTATTTCAAGCAGGGTGCATTCCAGGTTGCAGATCTGCTCTTAACTTTTAAATTAGTCAGTTTAAGAGAAAGATTTGCAGCTCTTCATAGGAAAATGGCCCATATCCTGCCTGAAATACAAATCTGATAAGTGATTGCAAAGACAGAACTATGGCGGGTGACCAAACTGAAAGATACTGAAATGCCGCTTCTTAAACTACATGCCCTAGCTATCTGCTGACTGAAAAATACATAGAATACTGTGCAAGTGGGAGAGAAGAACACCCCCCCCCCAAACACACTCAAGGAGCAATCAATGGTACATAAAACCACCGATGGCTAGTCCAATTCACAGTGGAACTGGACTGGAGTCATATCCCAGAGTTGAGGTGACCCGCAACTTACAGAGCCAGCACACATACAATGTACAACCCATGCAAAGTGTAGACTTTATTCTGATCTTAGGTTCAATGTGTGGAGATTATGACCGGTCCAGACCCCCATGTTTATTCTGCATGCTGCTGTTCTTTGAGAGAAGCTTGTGACAAAATATTGGGCCAAAAAAAAAATATTGGTAAAGGTAAAAAGTCTTTGATGTGAATTCAGGGCCATAGTTGTACAAAGAGTTGTATGGAATTTTTGGGGGGGGGGCGGGGAGAGAAGAAGGAGGAATGTTTGTCATTCTACACTAATCTTAAAAGTGTCTACTTGATAGAAGTGTTTGAAAATGGGTGCAATCCCAGATGCCCTACTGCGTCAATGCAACGTAGTGCCAACGTGGAGGCGCCAAGTGATACCCCCGCTACAGCGCTTGGGCCAACGTTACTTCTAGTGTCGGCCCGAGAGCACCAATGGGGAGTCTCCCTTGAGCCAGCCGAACTTGGCTGGTGCAGGGGAGGTTCTGGGAGGAGGGAGGGGGGAGGAGGCGGAATGGTTGGGGGTGGGCGGGATGGCCCGGGAGGGGTAGGGGCTGGAACATAACTATTAGGGCACATCCGAGGCCCCATTGGGAGACCACGCAGCCCCGATTCGGACCACACGCCTTACTTGGTTCTGTGCCTGTGAACCAAGGAACCCCTTGGGGTGGCCAGAGCTTCCCCTTGGGCAAGGGGATGAATGTGCCCTTCCTAGGGAAGGCTCCCCCAGCACACCTATTGGATTTGGTGCAGGCCTGCCGGCCTCGCCAATCCAGCGCAATTTAGGATTGCGCTGCCCATCAGAAGTAAGTCCATTGTGTTCAGTGAGGCTTAGGATGTCAAACTATCTTACTCACTGGAAACAAACAACTCTGCTCATTGATCGTGTTGCTTTGTAGGTTTGGATCTTGGAGCCGAGTGCATGGGCGCCATTCAGCATCTTCTGCCAGTACTGCTGGGGCTACTGACCTGGGCTGCATGAGTTGCTGCTTCAAAGTAGCAGCTCCCAGGATACGGCTAGTAATTAAACCCTATGGAGTTCAGCAGACTGTAACTCAGTCGACATTGTGCTATATGAATTATGTCCTATAAAATCACATCTTTGACTATAAAGTACAAAGTAGAGACCACTTAGGATGAGGAATGTGCCTATTTATTCTGAATAGTCTTACGTTGCTTCTTATGGCAGGTTTTGACCGTGAGTTCCAATGCCAAACTCCAAAATACAAGTGCCACATATCGGTTATGGAGGACTGGAATTCACCAGATAGAAAAATACTGCATTGTGGACACAGTGCTCAAATTGGAGGTGGGGGCGGGGTGAAATGGAGGGCCCTTGGCTCACTTTTCTTTTGTGATGGCCCACTGAGCTAATGGTTTTAGACATCTATATTAAGGATCATGATTAAAATTGGAGGAGTCAGGAGTTGGATTTCATTATGGGCCAAATTTTCCCCTTATAATTAAAGCACGATGTGGGTGGCTTTTTAAGCTGCATACACACAGTGTTAGTGCCAATTCACCAAAAACCAAAAACGCAACACAAAGACAGAATTCCACTGGTGCATGGCTTTAGTAGCATTCTAATGGAAACCATGAGCAATTTTTGTTTAAGTTTACCCTCACCTAAGGTGCATCTTCAGTGAATTTCCTGACCTCTATTGTTTTCAGTGCAATTTCTAAGGGCATTTTCATATACCATGGTTACATTGCATTTTGAATTTTAAACTGCAATAACTACATCACTGGATGAAATATATTTTCAGTGTTAAACTGGCCCCCCCTTCCACTTTTCTATCTGCACTGGCAATATTCACACCTGCAGCGCACACACCATCAGAGAAGTTCAAAGGCATTTTTAGTGTTATGGGTGTGAATTGACCACGGAAGCAGGGAGTCATCTTATTATGGGTTGGGTAATCTTATGCTTGGCCTTTTCATCCAGCCCTCGGCCACCTGCTTCCCCCGCCCCAATTTCACTGAGCACAAGTTTAATATCGATGCTGGCCTGAACTTGCTGAAACAGACTGGAGCAAATAAAATCACATGTATAATCTGCATCTTTCTTCCCTCCAAAATATAATAATCATGGAAATTTTGCAGACTTCGCTTGCTAAGTGTCCCTAGCTGTCATACAATCGCTTTAATTTTTGATTTATCCTCAGCATTCTGCGTATCGCGGTTGAACTTGTCATCACATTGTCATTGCTTCCCTTTGCGTGAGCTACTGTTGCATTCTTCTTACATGTGGGTTGTTGGCTGGGATAATTTTTTTTTATAATAGGTAAAAATAAATCTCCTTTGTTAAATATAGTTTCCAGAAGCAAAAGATCTTTGGTATGCAACAGAGCCGGCAAAAGATAGACTGCTTTGCAACTCTGATTTCAGTCCACGGATGCTCTGCATTTCGTTTTGCTTTGAAAACAGTGAAGCCAAATTTTTGTACGGAAAAAAAAAAGCTTCCTCGGTTCGATCATATTTTCATGTCATGTGGAAAAAAGAATTGTTCTAAACACCATGAATATTTGTGAGGTTTTATTCCCTCTCTCCTCTTTTAGTGATCCATTTTCTCCGTTGTTTAACAAGGGGCAGTGAAACTGATTGAAGACGTTATTAAAAGAACTAACAGCGTTGATGGGGACACAGAAAGGCTGATGATTTTGTATCTGGCAGAAAGAGAGAAAAAATGCTTGGATATGCAAGTGAGTGCTGCCCTACAGCAAAACACAAGTGGCTTCAAAACATTAAAAAAAAAAAAAGAGTGAACAAGTTTCTGAAAAATCAAAGGTGAATCAAAAGGAATTGGCTTCTGCCCGGGTAAAGCAGCCAGATAGGCCACAGTAACGGATCCACGTGATAAACCAAGAGGCAACTGCAGAGCTCCCTAGACAACTTGCCTGAAAGTGACTGCCAAGAAGCCAGATGCTGTTGCTGGAAGACTCTCTGCCACAGTTGGGCATTTGGGTTCAGTGCTTTCCACTTAAAGAAGAGGGGAGAGTGAGGAGGATGAGAAAATCTAGATTCTGCCTTCTCTTCCTTTTATTCGAATGTTATTCACGTAAGATACACATTTAAAAGCTATTTTTTTATTTTTCCTCTTGAAAGCAAAAAATTAACAAATGTGTGGCTTTAAAAATATAACAATCACCATATAGGTAGAGCTGAATATTCTGTTTGAGTGTGCCCAACGTGGAGACTTTTACCATCATACTGTTTAGCGCTCTTCCTATTTTAAGCAATACACCATCCCTCCTTTGTCACAACTTGGTACCCAATGTTCTCTGTTGATGGGTATGGTTGCTGTTGGTGATTGATTCCTTGCCTATGTTCACTTTTATCAATATTGAATCAGTTCTTCAATCACCTGCTTTCCCACAGTTTTCTTAATCTGGACTACTGATATAATATGTGAAATGTTCTGTAAGTTTGCAAGTTGCTTCATGAAATGAATCACAACCTTTTGGCATGACCCTCTGAGCCTGTTAGTCAAATGAGAGAAGCTGCAGAAGCAGACAAATCACCCATTATTGTAACCAAAAAAAAAAAAGTGTTTATGGTGAATAGCACTCAATCAAGGAAATAAGCCCTGACCATACATGTATGGAAACTGTCAAATGAAATAGAGGCTTGCCCTGGTATCCACCACCACCCGCTCCCCATGGATACCTGAAACCATGGGGACACTTTTTTTTTTTTTTTTTTTTAAAGAGAAGGGAACTTGGGTGGTTTTGCGGCAACAAGGTAAAAAAAAGAGATTTGTTTAATGTTACTCTAACTTTTTAAATAGGCGTTCCAGTATCCATGGTATCCGTGGATAACTGAAACTGTGGATACTGAATCAGTGGATACTGGGGCATTCCTGTACCGAAGTGAAAGGGGTGGGGCTATTTTTAGATCGTTTTCATTCATACTGAAAGCTTCTTTCAACTGGGAATGGCTGTGAAACAGGATAAAAGTGTTCTGAATATACTTGAGGTACTCTTAGAGCCCGATCCTGAACTGCCTAAGGGCTGTGCGTGCAGAGGTAGACAAAAGGTTACATTTGTCCCCCTTCCCCGGGGGAAAGTCCCGCCGTCGACAATGGGGTTACTCAGCTCACCACCATTTTGCCGGCGGTGAATCAAGAAGCCCCGTGTCAGGCTGCCTGAGCCCCCACCAGGGATACGATCCAGCACCTTGATTCATTTCCTGTAATGAGGGAGTCCTAATTAATAACCTTAAGGTTGAGGGGCTTCATTCTGTAACCCAGCCTTCACCTGCCCTTACTACCTGTCATTGATGGACTTGGGGGGAAAAAAAGACGCTCAAACATTTATCTCCATATATTTACACAAGCTTTACACAATACATTTATACATGAATATTTACACGTACGTATATTTACACATGTCAACGCAAGTTTGCAAACTGCAGGAGCTCAGCTTTAGTTCAGCTTTTTACAGGGGCATTAGTAGTGACGGTATCTGATTTTACAGACTGTGCAGTCAAAAAAAAGGGGGAGTTGCTATTTGCATTCAGCTTTTTTATTTGCACTCAGTATTTGGAGAGACGTTCAGCTTCCTCTCAGAGGCTTTAGACACCAAGTGACTAAAAACTGGGCATACGTGTTTTATGTACACCATCTAATCACACTGTCAGCGCAATCCTAAACTGGAGTTAGGCTGGCATAAGCTAAGCCAGCAAAGTTTGGCCAGCACAAGGGCCACCATAAAGTGCGTTTGGACTACTCTAGGAGTCAGGGAGGATGGTGCACGTCTGTGTGCTGGCCTCTCTGACTCTGAGGGTGGTCCAAACATACTTTATGGTGTCCCTTGTGCCGGCCAAAGTTTGCTGACTTAGCTTATGCCGGCCTAACTCAGTTTAGGATTGCGCCCTGTATTGGCAAAATACCTGGGGCTTAGCTTAGTGCAGGGGGGTGCAATTGAACTGGGCAACAAGCTTTAGGGGAGCAACAAGTTGACACTAGTAGACAAAATGGTGAAAAACCTTGGTATGTATGAATAATACCATCATATTATAAATCATTGGAAAGGTAATTAAATGCAGAATGTAATGAAACAAACTGGAGTGTAATATCTTCCTTCTATCAAAACCCCTAGAAAACAAAAATACAACTGTGACTTTACTTCCTCCTGTGATGTCATTTCAGGGGCAACATTTTGCCCTCTGCCCTGGGCTATACTTTCAATAGCTATGTCACTGATTGGTACTTTCCATTAGTGTTCTAATGCGTGTGTGCTTCAAAGAGCTCATGCAAACTTCATATTGGAATGGCAAAATAAAACAGAAACCCATAAGTGGACTCTCTTCAAGGTCTAGCCCTGTCAGTCTTTCACGGTTCTGTTCTTGTATTATAGCCCTGGACCTCTCGTTGACAGCAGCTTGTCAAGAGTCAGACAACACTAAAGAGCTGGGTGAAGCACTCACAGGGGAATCCAGGATTAGAGGCACAACAACAGCATCCAAAAGTGGTACTCAATCCCTGGCTGAGAGGGAAACTGTTTCTCAGACCCTGAGGGAAGAACTGGCCATGAAGAGAGTTCAAGCCAAAGAGGAACAGTAAAGCAGCAGCGGAAGAAGACGGCAATTTCTGCCATTTCACTGGCTAAACTGAGGCTGGGAGCATCTCTGCCTACATCCCCTTCTTCTTCTGCCCAGTGTCACAACTGTATTGGGATGCCATCACTGGATGTGCTGCAATGATGTCATGAGTTACTGCTGAATTTCCAGGTTGCCAGACTCTGTGCTGTGTGGAGCTTGACTTGGAGTTGCACAGCCACTGCGCAGTTTACAGGAAGCAATGATCTCTGCTTCATCCCTTCTTGCATGAGGAAAGGTGGGAAATACCTAGCACCCCCTTGAGTGATTAGGGACAAGAGGGCAGAGCCAGTGTCTCTGTGTTGGCCCTTCAGCGATCCTCTCCCACTGTGTAGTTTGAAGCTGATGGTCACTGATGAACTAGGAAGGACGTTTTTTGTTCCTCCCTTGATTGGGCTTTGGAAAGGAGCTCTTTCACCTACCCCAGGCTGTTCTAGGGATATGGGGATGTTAGCTAGGTGGGTCACAATGGGCAGTGTGGGACAGGGAATACAAATAGGGAATTAATGTGTCTCCTGGGGTAAGCAAGAGCCATATTGGGCACCAGCGTCAATCTCAAGAGGCTGTCTAGCTTGGGGGTGCTAGCTGGTGAGCCCTTGGGTTTGGATTGCAACGTCCACCTCAAAGGCTGCCTGCTTGGGGGAGAGCTGCCTGGCTTGCTGGCTGGAGGGCAACTTGGGATAAGGTGATATTTTTCCTCTTAACATGAGCAACACCACAGCCACCCCAGGTGCAAATCTGAGCAGCCCATGTAATGCTGCTTGGGTCAGGGATGGGAGTTAGGACTTGATCCGGCCTGCGCTGCCACAGTGGTCCCAACTCCCTTCTGGGTCTGATCCGCCTCCTGGTCTGCTCAGGGGAGGATGTGAGTTCCCTTTCATTTTTCAACTTTTTAAAAAGCCCAGGTATGCTGTCACTGCTGGAAATGAAATCACTTCCTGTTGTGATGTCACTTCCAGGCAGTGGTGCAATTCAATTGAATTAACAACCGGCTCTATGATGTCATAGCTGGAGCAAAAAAAAAATGAAGCCAGCCAAGGTAAGTGAGTGGGTGGGGCCCGGCCATTTAACAACCGGTTCTATAGAACCTGGGCAAACCCCCTGAATTTCACTACTGCTTCCAGGGTATCATTTTGCCCTTGGCACTGGGCTATACTTTCATTAGCTATGCCACTGGTATGTACAACTAAAGAAGGCAAGTTAAACAGTAGCCACTTTCTGGCTTCTTGCGAAGCAGGATTCTTATTTGCAACATATATTTCTTCATAGAAAGCTCTCTGCACTCTTCTTGTCTGATGGAATCAAAAACCAAAATCATGTGCTAATTTATTTTTTTCGAAAGGTGATCAGTGATAGCTAGGACATTCCAAAGGAAGTGGCCAGTAGCTTATATCGTAACTATGAGTGGTGATGCAAGATAAGATCAGTGTGTAAAGGAAATATGACAGTTACCTTTTCAAACATGACACCAAAAGAACTAACTGGAAATAATTTGAAGAAAATTACAAACAAGAGAGAGCATCACTCAAATAAGTACCACTTTGGTCAAATGTGGCAGAGGCTGCAACTTGTCTCTAACATCAGTTATAATCCCAGTGTTACAGCTGCATATTTGACAGTTCTCTCAAGTATAGGATGAACTAGGCAGAAGAGGTAGGATTGCACACATCTGGGAGTAAACCTCACTGAAGTCATTCGCACTTATTTCTAAATGGGCATGTTATGTGCCTTTACTGTGGCTTAGAGAGGATTATTATAGTTTTGATATGGAGTTTACTTCTACCTTTCTTAATAATTGCAATTAAGGTTTTTTTTTGGCTGAGGGAAAGATCCTTTGCATTTGATATTAATTGCCTTTTTAAACTATTAGCAGTCTAATGAACTTGACTGTATTAACTAGTCTGAATGACCCAATTTCTTTGATTTTGCCTCACAACAAATAACAGCGCAATCCTTGTGCCAGCGTTGCGCTCTTCTGTTGGCCAAACGCTGTTGCAAATGTGCCGTAAAGTGCATCCGCCGCAGTGCTATGCCACTAGGCTGGTGCATGCAGCAGTGCCAGTGCGCAGGCACTGGCACGACCATCGTAGCGCCAGTCGTTCACCAGTCAAGCACCGGCGTCACTTGGTTGGCACAGGGCCTCCACGAGGGTGTTCCAGAGGTGTTCCGGGGCATAACTGGGCAGCACAGTGGGTGGAGACGGCAGTTGTGACATGGTTGTGACGCAGGACGGCCGTAGTGCCAAATCCTAAACCCCATCCCTGACCAGGGTGGCCACGTTCCTCTGTGCCTGCTATTTTGCTGGTGCAGATCCGAGCAGGCCCATAGGGGTGACTGGGTCTTACTTGGGTGCAAGGGGAAAACCTCCCCTTGTCCTGCACGTTGCTGCTGCCGCCTCCTAATCGGCCTTAGGATATTGCCCTGCTATGTCGGCCTTTCTAGGCCGGCATAGTATAGGATTGCGCTCTGAGTCATGAAGTGCTTAACAAATGGAGGGCTTAACAAATAGCCACTCACTGAGTGAGTCCCATGCCCCGACCAATGTCCACTGCCTGCTGAAATTCCCACACACAAAAAATTGGTGGATAGCAAATGCTACTTTTCTTGCTTGCTGATTCCACTAACGCCCTCTCCTGGTTAGCCCTCTCCCTTTTTGCTGACTTTCTCTTCCTCTCTGGCCCAATCTGGCAGTGATCAGATTCAGAAGCAAATAATGTCATTTGCTCCCTTGCCTGCTTAACTCGCTTCTTTTCTTCTATGGGTCCAGTGGGATGTCCCTGGCAGTATAGCAGTATAACACTTTTTCCCTTCATAGTATAGTACTTTTTTCCTTCAGAGTTAATGGACTACCCTACCCTTTGTATCAGCGGTCTCCAAACTCCAGCCTGTGGGCCGGACCCGGTGACTGCCTTTTTACATCGGCCGGGTGACCAGAGCTTGGGGCGACAGAACCTGGAAGCGGTTGGCCGTGTCAACACTTGGGGACTGTAGTCGCAGCTATCCCAATGCTCCCCGGGGAGGCTTTTAGGTGCTGATGAGAAAAGTTTCATAGTTGGAAGTTCTTTTCACAAATGGAGGAGCGTTGTACTCATGCATGGGGTCTTTCCATCAGCACAATTCTCCTTCCAGTGACGGAATGTCATTCTGTTAAAAGTGAAGTTCCAAGCCATTGTTCTTACTCCCATGCCAGTTAATTCAGATTTAATCAATTAGTTGATTAAAGCTCATACAATTGATCAATTAAAATTTCTTTGCTTTGGTTAAAAGCCTTACTAATAACCTTCTACATGGAAAGTAAGGTGAGTCAGCTGATGCATACAATTTAAAGCACTGTTGTAACCTTCCATGCGAGGAAGGTCTCTTTTGCTCACTGCAGGGCTCTTTGACATCTTGTGAGAGCATTTTTGGAGAAAAGTGAAATTCAATTCAAAGATGTTTTTATGCCTTGGATGAACATGCGAAATGCTACAGAATCTATTTGTCATAGTGTTTCATGAACTTTGTACACACACTTGTGAAACAGATGCAATCACAGTTTCATTTTCTTTCAATAGATGCTCATGTAGTGTTGAACATTCTGAGAGAAGGATGTAACAAAATTCTAAGATCCTGTTCTTAGAATTAAACCTGAGAAACTTACACTGATAGTCAATCCTGACATTTTTTGCTCACACTTTCACTTAAAAAAAAAAAACCCAAATACTATGAGAGCCAAATAATACACCAGAATAGGCCCTGAGCGCCATCCACTGAAAGATACCTGAAAGAAGAAAGGACTTCCTGTTTCAGAATGTCAGATTTCCTTTGTTAGTCTTTCTGCAGTATATGCTTCATTAAGTGTTTGCATCACAGAACCATATGCATTTCCTTTGTCAGTTCTGCAGTTGTCCTGATAACCACATAAACAATCTGTGCATTATGTATTCAAAGAACTAAAGATAGAGAACACTATAATGGCAGAATTCATTAAAATACGAGGCCAGGTTCCTTTCCCTCACAGAATTAAATTTGCCCCACTTAGAGAGTATGCACAAGGCTCCATATGCCACCCTCTCAGGGCTGGCCCTACCGCTCCTGACGCCTGAGATGGGGCGCCAAATCCTGCTTCCCCTTATGAAGTGATGTGCTGCCTCTGCTCCTTCTCCTCCTGGGACCAGAAGAGGAGGATGGACTGGAACAGAAAGTATGGAGAAGAGGGGAGAGGAGAGGGAACACCTCCGATGGGAGCCCTCCAGTGGGGGCCATCCTACCACAAGTCAGGGCGTTGTTGGAAGAGAAGCAGCAGTGGAGGCATGTGGGCAGATAGAAGTGAGCTCCCCTCTACTTTGCTGCCTGAGGCAACCATGCAGCCTCATGGATGATCCAGTCCTGCCCCCTATACAATGCCCAATGATCCAGTCCTGCCCACAATGACCCAGCCAGGGAAGCTCTGTTGCTGTCCCCTTAATGGGCGGGGCAGCGACACAATCACATGACTGCGTCCCCACTGGGGACAAAAGTTTTCTTTTGCTGTTACTGGGGGGGGGGTCACTATGGCTGTCCAGAGGCTCTTTATAGTCCGTTGCCCACTCTGCAGACCTCCATGCACTTCCAAACTGCTCTAAATTGCACTGCTGACTGACTTCTGATTTTGTGACCTACACCAGAGGTGGGTCTGAAGCACAGTTTAGAGGAGTCTGAAGGCACAGAGAGGCCTGCGTAGGGGGCTATGGGCTTCCCGAACCGTCCAGAGAGCCCTATTAACTGCACAGTAAGTCTTAAAAACCCCTTTCATACCCAGTGGCGTTGTGATTGTGGCAATTGTGTCACTGCCCCTCCCTTCCCCCATAAGGACTTACAGCAGGCCCAAGCCTGCTGCACTCTAGGTGGGAGGTGGTTGTTTGACAGAGAACATGTGGAAACGCGCTTAAATTCTTCTTCCTCCCCGGACTCCCTGGAATGTGCACATACACTCACAGCACAATCCAGCACCCTCCGTTGGGCCAGTGCAACATGCTTTGGTCGGTTGGGCTGACCAGCACTCCCACATCGGCGCAAGGGCTCTTGGGCTGACACGAGCACTAGCACCGGGCCAAGGGCGCTGGCCCAAGGCTGTGCCGAGCTGCCCTTGCCCCAGCTGAACTCACAAGGACAGTTCTGTGAGGAGGGAGGGTGGGTGGGATGGCCATTCTGGGTGGGGTGGGTGGGCGTGCTGATAGGTGTGCTGGCCCAGAGAGGGGCTGGGGCTGGGATTCGGGCCGCATGGCTTCCTGCGCCAAGAAACGTATGGGGAAGCTTGAGCCTCCCCTGGGGAAAGGGAGTGAAAAGTACAGCTTGAACTTCAGAAACTGATGCCAAAGCCAATCAGCAGTTTCTCTCTGTCAGCTTCCTTTTTACAATGGCACTCTCACATGCTCCTCTTGCCACCCCGGCAGAGCTGGTGATGGGAGGGCTGACGCCGCACCCAGCTGTGAAGGAGGGAGAGATGCTGTGGGTGCATGCCTGCCGCACTTGTGTTGGTGGTGAGCAGGCGAGTCATCGAGCAATGGCTTCACTTACTTTTTCAGGTGGCAAAAAAGCATTTTCATGGTGTCATAGTTTGGTCTGGGAAGCTTCTGTACAAGCTGCTTAATGGCGTTCACTCTGTCGTTGATGTCTTCAATTTCTGAAAGAAAGAATGATAAGTTATAGATCAACTTCTGACTACCATTTTTTTTTTGTAAAGTAAGGACTTTATTTCAGTATTGTCAAAGGCCTAAAGCAGTAAGGAGTATACCCAGTGGCATCTCTACAGGGAGGGCAGTTTTGCAAGAAGCCTTACCTTGCAGTGGAAATCACTCCTCTCCTGCACCTTTTTAGCCAATCCTCACAGGGAAAAGCAACATCTTGGCATTGCTTACTGGCTACAGCAGCAAGGGAGAGGAGGGATTTACATGACAGGGTAAGGCTTCTTGCAAAACTTAGAGCTCTGCCCTCCCTGTAGAGATGCCACTGAGTGTACCAAGCTGGCGTCACTTGGCTTGATGACAAGGTTCAATGCTAACAAGTATGAACAACTGCACTTGTTTTCAAACTTGTTTCAATTGTCAACATTAATGGGCCCTTGCCGTGATAACTTGCATCGGACAAGAAAGTTGCTAATTATTTTTAAAGCAATTGTTTCATGTGCATCACGTGCAGGTTCTTTGGACTAGGAGAACAACACATTATATTTACAGGGCTGATCAAAAAAGCATATGATTATGTTATGAGTGTGAAAGACAACCAGATGGCAAGACTGTATAGCACAGTGGTTCGCAAACTTTTTAGACCGGGATCCATTTTTTAGAGTGGTACTCGTGTCAGGATATACAATAAGTGTTGTCATAGCTGGAAGTGCCATCAACAAGCAGGAAGTGCCATCATTGTGACATAATTAAATGACACTCCTGGAGTGCAAACTGAAATTCTTGGGCTGCAGCAATTGCACGAACATGAAACATCCCTGACAGGAAGCAAGATTAGGACAAAATATTATATAAAAGCAGTGAACTAAAAACAAAATTTAAAAAACCCTCACTTGATGATGATGGTGATGAACCTTTATTAAATGACAATCAATGAACAGGTGACATACAACAGCAAGACATACATACAATAACCAATTAGTTATATTCCAAGCATGAAAACAAGATCTATTGCTTCTCAGATCTGTGCACAGAAAATCCAAGAATTATCTACATGAGACCCAGGTTTCAATAAGCTGGTAAACCTGTATCTTGGCACCACAATGTCACATGGCAAGGGCTCACACAACTATATATTCCTCCATACAACAAACAGAACTGTAAGCATATGAAACTAGCAAAGTCTGGCTACACTAGAACCTTTTTCCCTTACAAGTTTTCTATGGGCAGGGAATGTTTAGAAAATATTCAGTCACTTGAGGCCCCTGTTACATTCAGCAAAGTTTGGCTGGCACAAGGGCCACTGTAAAGTATGTGTGGATCACTCTCCAAGTCAGAGAGGCCAGCACTCAGATGTGAGTCATCCTCCCTGACTCCGAGAGTGGTCCACACATACTTTATGGTGGCCCTTGTGCTGGCCAAACTTTGCTGGCCTAACTCCAGGTTAGAATTGCGCACTGAATCCTTGTAAAGTGGATAAATCAGTGAGAACACCATCATATATAGTTATTTTGCCTGTCTCAGGAAGGATCATGCCCCAGACTTTTATAGTTGCTCATCTTCAGTGGCTTTATACAGTACTTGTTCATGCTCTCTAGTGATCGGTTCTTAGTTGTGTGCACTGGAGATCTGCATGCATCCTGTCCCTTGCATGGTATTCCTTCCATCATTTCATAACCGCCTTTTTGTAGAAAAACAATTAGTCAGTAATGAACGTACGTGAGACTGAGACCTATAATCGCCTTTGTTATGTGAAACTTCGTTTGATGATGTGATAACAGTGCTGCTGCCGACTGGCTCAGGATAAGCATACGTTTTATGCGATTAATGGTTTCAAACCTTAAAATATGGTTTTGACTGAGATATTTGCATGAGATGTTGAAGCATGTATAGCTGAGCTTTCATTTCACAAAAGATAAGATAAAATAAATGTTCCAGGCGTCTGACATGGGGAAACAGTTTTACATGCTGCAGGTTTTAGATAACCTGACTCGTGTTACTGGCCTTATCCGGTGCACCTCTGGTTTTTTTTTTAATTGTTCTCATTGCTCAATTCTTCTATTTCTGAAGCATTTAGAGATCTCCAGTAAGGACAGGATCTTTTTAGAAATACGTAGAAAGCCATGGATGACTTTTGTACCAGCTTCATATTTACTGCACACCATCCTTGCTGTAAGTTAAACACTGGAGGCTAGAATAAGGGTTTCGTTCTCCATTTCTGCCTCTCAATAACCCCACCTCAACTGTCAGTTACTCTCTGGTTAGAGATAAAAGGAAGGACAAGCTGGGTGAAGTCCTGTTACTGAGCAGGGGCAGTGCAATCTGGAATGCCAACCGATGTAACCTCAGATCCTCCACTGCTGCCTCTGCACTTTGGGGGCAGGGAAGGCCTCTTACTGTGTTTTTTGCCTGGCTTCTTCAAACCTGGAAGTGCAGGGAACCATTATTTAAAGGAGCTTCTTCATTCACCTAATTCTGCTCAATAAAACTGGACTTTTTTATTTCACTGTTGTTGAAACCATGCAAGGAGCACCGTAAGGAAGTGGGTGATCTTCTTTCTGCTTGCTTTTAGGGAGTATAAAGTGAACCAATGCATGTTAGTGTTGGCAAAAATGAAAACATGCATGCTAATGCATGTTTAAAAGCAAACGCAGAAACAGGGTGGCTGTGGCAGGCCGGAGGGTAGTGCCAGAGGTGAAAGGCATGCCAAACCCACCACCTTCTCACCGCCCCTGAAATCAATTGCTGATGCAAGCTGCATCACCATGCCCCATGGATAGGCCATCCTGTTACTGGGTTTGCTTTTAAACATGCATTTACATGTGCACACTGGGGAAATAAAAGCTATCTTGTGTGCTGGGATTGTGTGGCTCTGTAGGGAATGAAAAAATGGCTCTGTAGGGAATGGCTCTGTAGGGCTCTGTAGGGAATGAAAAAAAGAGGGGGGGGGTTAAGGGTAAAAAATGGAACACACACATTTTTACCGAGGGGATAAGTTAACAATGACAGGGTAAGGAATCGAAATATTCATGTACACTACAGGATAGATACACTACACATGTTCAGACAAGACAAACAAGGAAAGGTGGGAGAATCCAAGGGTACCAGCATCCATTTCTGCTGGATGGGGCGTGCTGTGCTGCAGGGGTTGCTGGGCAAGGACATGAAAGACAAGCAAGTCTCCTGTTCTAAAGTGGGGCTTGAAGGGTGGAAAGAGGGCTCTGAAGCAAGCCCCAGAACCTAGTCCATAGACTTGGTTGGTACAAGGAAGGGACACCATGAGCTGGAGTTGCTTGCAGGGGAAAAAGAAACTGGTTGTGAGAAGACCCATAATGATGACTGTCCAGTCCATTGCTGTGACACAGTGGCTTTAGCTGCTCCCAGGAGAAAAGCAAGGAAAAGAGTGGGAAGGAATTACTGCACCTTGAGCTTTGAGAAAAGCGGGGTATAAATTACTACAAAGTAATTTAAATATAGGTTGAATGACCTAGGAACGCAATGAAGAAATTTCACAACTTTGGGGATAAGGGCCCACCTAACTAACGCACATTCTCAACGTAACAATTTGGTCATGGAAACATTTCTTTATTCTTCTGTCTGTCTGTGCACAATTACCTCGATTGCTTCATAGTTGTTAAATATAATGTACATTGTACAATAAATGAAATGTACTAACAGAGCTCTCCTCTGTCCTTCCTGCTTTTTCTTTAGGGGAGCCAGAACCAATGGTTACCAGCTGCCCCAAGAATAAAAAAAATGATGCTTTCTGAATCTTTTGTTAGCAATTCCACACAGACTAAGTACAGCTGCTTAGCACTCTGTATGTGTTACTCACAGAAAAAGCATTTTTTATCTTTTTCTTTTTTTCTGAAACATTTTCCAAGAAAAGCTGTGAAACTATAAACCTTAAACAAATTAAGGAGTTTGCGGTGGTACATTGTCTTAGAGCTGATCTATGTGTCACAAATTTATTATATTGTTTAGAACAATTTGTTATATGATTCAAGACCATCACATCGTGAGTTTTCCCACATGTGGACCACAGAAAGTGTTTGGCGTTGGAAATGGAAACCTACTATGTGATGGTCCCAAGTCACATGTTGATCCCCATGGTGAAAAGTACTAATTTACTAGTATAGGGCAGTTCTTACGAGCAATAGCAGTACAGAGTGGAAATCCCCAAGTAGCCACAGAACTGTTCAGTGTTGCCTGCTGGGGAAGTTGCACCCAATCTGACCCTGCGCTGGAACAGGCAAGCTAGCAGGCCTATGCTATATCCAGTGCACATTAGGCTGCAGCTGGAGGCCACCTCAGTCAGGGTAAGGGGATATTTTCCCCTTACCTGGGGCAAGTCCCAAAAGGGCTACTCAGAGCTGGTGCAACTTTGAACGCAATTTTGACCACACAACTCTGAGCGGCCCACACAAGGCTGACCAAGCTGGGGATGGGGGTTGGATCTGGCCAAAGTGCCAGATCCTGTCTCCAACCCCCCCTCCTGGGGGCCCATCCACGGGTCTGCCATCCCCCTCCTCCGATTTGTTGAACTCAGCTGGCGCTAGCCCCACTCTACCGGGCTGGTGCAGAGGCCAGATTTGGCCTCCACAGGCTAGAACAACTGCCTGCGCTGGCTTATCCACCTCCTGGAGTGGTGCAGACATGCCTTGTGGCACATTTGCAACACTCCTAGGCTGGTGCAGGGGATTGTGCCAGTCTAAGTGGCCTTCTGGATTGTGCTCTAGACCTGCTAGAAAACAGCTGCGGGAACACCTGGGTGCAGAGTCTAATCACTCAGAGGCCTCTCCCAGGGAAGAGATAGTGCCCTTGGTCAGGAGAGGCATTGGATAGAGGGGGGTGTTTTCTTTCCATGAGCTCTGGCTATACCTTCAGCCAAGAGCCAAGGCATTGCCAAGCCACCCAAAAGTCCAGAATGTGCTCTATAATACAGAGGGATCCAACTCTACACCTGCTTATTCCAAAAACTTGATCCACTTAGTGCTGAACCACAGGATTCTGCCTTGTATTTTTAAATAGACCTTGTTGTATGATTCTATTTGACAATTCAACTTATAGATCAATCCTACAAGGGTCTTGTGCTGCTGGAAAGAATATTCTGGTGTCACAAAACACGACATGCCATTCAGCGCAGCTGAAGTGGGGAGGGGGAGGGATGTGGCAAAGCAGGGCAGGGAGGAGGGTAGATTGAGGCTAGGAAGGGGCTGGTATTGGTGGCAGCGATGCCACCAATATCCTATCCCCCTTTCCCAGCCTTGATCCATCTTCCCAGGTCCACTTCGACTTCTGCTAGTTAAAGCACTGGTGTAGGTCTGAGTAAATCCAGTCATGCCACAGAGGCTTATCCACAGGCAAAGGAACAAATGTTCCCTTACCTGGAGGAGAACTCAAGGAGAGCCTCCTACTGCAGGGTGCAGCACATGTTCTGTGGCACAGCTACATCATTGGGGAGGGTGTTATAGGATTGGGCTATTAATTTTCATCTAGGCATGCCAGACAAAGGATATGAAATATAAAATCCACGTCCATCCAAATTCTGACTATTTCAAAATTGGAAATGGTCCCTTTCACTTATCAGTGTTGAGCACTGATAAAAAAAAAAAGGTGAAAAAGAGTTAGTCAACTATTTGCTAGAGCATAGACGCCTCAAAAGTGATGTTGCATATCAGTACTTTTATGAAGCAGCATATTTGCTAATTGTTATCTAAAGGCAAAAGAAGAAAAGCAGACAACATGTGGTAACTTTAGTCAGCATTTCTGAACTGGGAATGATAAACACCTCTGCCTGGCTCTGGCATTTATCAGTACTGAGATATTATTACCACATAGTCTCACAGCATGGTTACTGTTATCATCAGGGGAAAAAAAAGAGGGAGCTAATCTTAATGGTTTGTAAAGCCGTTACCTGCATTGGTCTGACATTTATCATGATCATCTTACCACATGGGTCCTCCATAGCAAAGGTATTTTATCTGGAAGGGACATCACTATGAATTATTATTTGCAGCTAGGTAGAAAATTGTATGTTGTAGATACCTTTTCTCATTATAAATCACAGTCACATTTCACCATTTCCCACACAAAGCTGCTGAGGCCAGGCTTTTTGCCATAACACTCACTCTCTCTTTTATAGTTCCATGAAAATATTGGATATTCTTTCATTAAAAAGTTTGATACTGATCTTTTGTGTACGAGTTTTAAAAATACTACACCACAAGACTTGATTTAAAAAATAAATAAATTGGCACTGTGAAAACCTGTTCTGTTTGCCTGCTTAGCAAAATGAAGTTGATTTGTGGCCTCCTCTTAGACACAGTCCCATTTGAGGCTCTATAATGTCTATAGGTAATGTCAGTGTTTTCAACTCCCAGAATTCCACCGTGCCAGGAAGTGGCACAGGGGGGCAGGAGAAGGTCCATCCCAGTAATTGTTCTAAGGCGGCAAACAAAGCAAGGTAGCAATTTTGCCTTCTTTCCCAAGCAGGAAGAGAGGTTAAAGCAATTATGGGAATTGTAGTGTTTATGAGGGCTGCTGCTATGGAAATGCTATACTGCATTCCTCACAAAGCCTACAACTCCCATAAGTACGTCCCTTCCTGTTTTGAAAATGGCTCCTTTTTTTCTTCCTTTTTTGCTTTCTACTGCTGCCTCAGAACAATTACTTACTGGTACGTCATTTTCAAAAGAATTTCACACACCCCTATTAGTGTCTAGTAGGTTTCATTTTTTTTATTTAAATGGTAATTGTGTTTAATAAAGGTAAACCCAACCCATAGTCTGTTGTCTTCACTGGGGGTAGGGTGTGGGTGCAGGGGTAATACAAAGCCAGATGCAGGGGAGTGGCAGCAAGATGAAAGTATAGCTGTCTTGTGTGTTCCCTGAGGCATCTGGTGGGCCACTGTGAGATACAGGAAGCTGGACTAGGTGGGCCTTGGCCTGATCCAGCGGGGCCTTAGGTCCTATGTTCCCTAAGTTGACTTATCCATGAACCACAGCAAATTTTAATATTTTTGGCTTAACACGTGTCCTCGACTTATCCACGAGATAGACTTAAGCATGAGTGTATATAGCACTTGAATTGACTACACCTGAATCACAATTTAGCAAACTAGTTAGTAATTGCTATTTATTATAATTTAGGTATTCTTCCATTTGATTAGAGCTGCACCTCATGGATTCTCTCAGGTTTGGGATGAAAGGAACTGTTCAAGCAAGTACTTACAGTCAACGTCATGTGATGTTAAGTGTATCATTTGGTAGTGAAAGCACAATTTTCAACTACTGTGCCATGGGACACTGGTGTGCTGCAAACGGTCTTCAGCTGTGCCGTAGGAGTTTGGGGAGGGTCATATATTAGTAGGGCCATTGAGGGCTATGAGCCACCGTCAGGCAGTGTAGTGTGCCTTGTCAATTGTCAAAAAATAAAATAAAAATGGACGGGGTTCCTTGACTATTTTAATACCTTCTCAGTGTGTTGTGAGATGAAAAAAGTCAAAAATCACTGAGAGGCATGCCTGTATTCACAAATACCCATCTGGCAGTTAAATCTAAAGGTTCCCCCTATCTTTGTGCCAGTCTAAAATATTTCAAATGTGCCATAAAGCACATTTGTGACTGTCTGGTTGATGCTGTTTCTAAGCCTCTAGCCACCGGCAAAGTAAATAAAGCACCAAATGGTGCAGGGCCCTGGAAAGTGCGGTGGGTGGGCATTTTGGAAGTTGGGAGAGAGCATTTGGGGGCATGGGGAGGTGAAACGGGGTAAAACAGGTCCAGGAAGGCCTCCATTATATCCTATCCTCCCCCCTGAGCCTGCAAGTCCTACTTGGGGCTGCCCAGATTTGTGCCAGCTAAATAGCTGTCACAGATACAAATAGCTGCATGGGGCAGGCTGGGGCATTGCTAGCGATAAAGGGAAAAATATCTCCTTACCCTGAGGAGACATCCAGCCTGCTCCTAACATGCACTGATACATCAGAGGCTGTGCTGCCCTGCTGCACCAGAGCTAGTTAGGATTGGGCTGTGGGTCTGCAATTTGAACTGGGACTATAGTATGGAGATAAGGCAGTGGTTCCCAAACTGTGGGTCAGGACCCACCAGTGGGTCGCAAGCAGTGATGTCATGCACCCACTACGCACCACTATGCGAGTACCGGTTTCTAGAAGTTGAGCTGGCCTAAATCATTATTTGTTTGGCATTTGGACAAATGCCAATCAAAAGTGAGTACCGGTTTCTAAATCATTTGGATGACACCACTGGTCGCAAGCCAATTTCAATTGGGTCATGAAGCACCTAGAGTAGCCATATTGCACATATGGGAAGTTGGGATGCTGGAAAGGGGGTAGGCTGTGTGCTTGTTTTGCTTGTGTCAAGGTGGTAAAAAGGCTTTTTTAACCCAACTTTTTAACCCAATAACCCAACTTATTGCTGCATTTTCTGGAAAGTGGCAGGTTCTGGCGCCACAATGACGGCACTTCTGGCCATGACATCACTATTGGTGGGTCCCAGACAGACTGTCATTCTACAAAGTGAGTCTCAGTACTAAAACATTTGAGAACCACTGAGATAGGGGGTTAAGCCTTTACTTCTGCACTGTTACCTCCCCAAAACAACCTCCTGAAGTGACTATTTAATCTGAAAGTGCCATTTGTTATTATGACACCTGTGAGATTTAATAGTTACTCTGAGAGGATTTTTGGTGGAGGGGATTTTTTGGCAGGGGAATGAAGCACTGGATTACTAAAAGTACAGGATGTCCAACTTATGACGGCTCCTGGTTTGGACTGAACGGTGCAGAGGGAAGATGTGCAGAGGATGCTGAGGGAAGAGGTATTTAGTGCTTTATCACTGTGCCATTTAACATCATGTGTAGTTTGGCCCTTATTGAAGCACATTTTGTTCTGGGCCATTTTTGAGATAAAACACATAAAAATCAGAGGGGAAATGCATTACAACGTAAGTTGTGACCTTTCATACAATTACAATATGCCCATGGATTTCAACTGGAATTATGTGTGCAACTGTTGTACGTAGGATTATAGATACAGAGAGCAATCCTAAACGAGTTAGGCCGGCATAAGATAAACCAGCGAAGTTTGGCCAGCACAAGGGCCACCATAAAGTGTTTTTGGACTACTCTCGGAGTGAGGGAGGATGACTCACGTCTGTGTGCTGGCCTCTCTAACTCCAAGAGTGATCCAAACATACTTTAAGGTACCCCTGGTGCTGGCCAAATTTTGCTGGCTTAGCTTATGCTGGCCTAACTAAGTTTAGGATTGCACCCACAGTCTACTGGAAAGTAAAATGAATATACAACACTTTAACAAATCCTTTATATAAATGATGCTTATAAATTTGAAATGGATGTTTGTGCTAACTGGGTGTAAGTTAATTGCTAACTGGGCAAGAGGCATTTTTTTTCAAGTGGTGTTTCTCTTATATTTAGCAGGGGGAGAATAACTGTCCCTCTTCACCCCTGTGCAGTGTCTTTTCTAGTGGCTGCTGCTGGTGATGTTCTACATTTTTTAGACTGTGAGCCCTTTTGGGTCAAGGAGCCATTTAACTAGTATTGGTATTATTTGCTGGTAAACCGTTTTGTGAACTTTTTGTTGAAAAGTGGTATCTAAATACTGATTGATGTTTATAGCATATAACTTTGTCACTGAACAGGAAATCCAGAGTTTACTACCATTATAACTTGCTTTAACTTGCAAGTGATTCTAGCCTGACATCAATTCATTATTCAGCAAGGTAGTGGAGTCTGACCTTTGCCCCCAGCCTCAGCCCTGCTGGAGTATGACTTGGTGTCATTTTACCCCATCTACTCCTCTTTGCTGGAACTCCAGAAAAAAAAAAAAGTGGGGGCATGTTAAACTAGCATTTATACTTCACCATGGCACATGATTTAGGACCCTAGTTTGATTTAATACCTTGAGTGTTTGTGCTATTGCACCTCTGTGTATTTTTATTTTTAAGGCTCTGCTACGCTACAAGGCTTCATAAACTACATAAAATGTTCCTTCAGACTGTTCTTATGGGTTTTAAACTCTCTTTTCCTCTTTCACTCTCAGATACTACTCCGCTCAGTTATTTTGGTTTGTTTTATATGATGTTCACCCTTTCCTGAGGTAAATATTTCACACAATATTTTGACCGTTGGTTTTATCTATCAGTCTGCCTCATTTGTTTCTGGTTAAAAAAAAGAAAAGAAGGAATTAGGTTGGAATTCTACATGTGAGAGAAAATGTGAGGCTTCTGGTGCTGGCTATAACCAGCCATAGTGTTGGGCAGACGTTCTGCGAGCCTCCCACTGTGCTGCTGTGCAAGCTTCCCTGCTGCTCTGTTTGCTGTAGTTTTAATGTCTGTGAAAAATTTTTGAGGCAACTAAATTATGGTCTGCCCTCTTGGATGTAAATAAAACATCCGATTTAGACAATCTGTATTGTCCTTACTCAGTTTCAGTGGTTCTCTGCCAGCCCACATTTTTAAATATTCTTTCCCCCTCCCCACATCTTGTATCTTATGTGAAACGTTGCTAAAACAGAACACAGTACATGCATGGCCACTCCACAGCTGAAATGGGAGCAAAATGGTATGTGTGGCTAAATTAGTCAGTTAAACAGAGATGGGTAAAAAAGATATTGAACGGACACACAAACATCATTATGTTGACTTCTCGCATTTGTTATTTCTCTTGCTAAATATTTGCAATTTATTAATATTTGCAATTTGCTAAATATTAAATCCAAATCTTAATCATACAGTGTAGGCAGTATCACCTTTATAGCAGAAGCTCACTGTGATTTTAAACAAAATGATGAATACATGAATGATGTATTCAAAGTAACTTTTATTCACCCTGAGGGGAAGTGTGTGTGTGTGTGTGTGTGTGTGTGTGTGTGTGTGTGTGTGTGTGTGTGTGTGTGTGTGTGTG
>JAJKFI010000014.1:3183994-3198694 GCA_029204185.1 Lerista edwardsae
GTGTGTGTGTGTGTGTGTGTGTGTGTGTGTGTGTGTGTGTGTGTGTGAATTGCTTTGCTTTTTATTTGTGCTTCTGATACTGGGAGGGGGAAGGAAGAAAAATGTTAGAAAAAGGAATGACTATTAACATGCCATTTTTTTACATTATCAATTGATCACCAACTGCAGTTGAGAGAGAGAGAGAGAGAGAGAGGAGTTTTCTGATGAATATTCATACATATTTTTCAGTCCATTAGCAAGACTTAAGACAATGAGTTTCTAACTCTATCCCATTTAACAAATATGTACTGTACGTGGAATTAATGGAATAATAATTTTTTTTTTAAACAACAACAACCCTTTCCTAGTACTTATAAAAGTTAAACTTTAATGTCTCAACCTCCAGGTGCCATCGTTGCAGAAAAATAACCAATAATCGTCATTTTTTACATATTTGATGGGACTGATTATGCAATGTGCAACTCTAAATGGCTTATAGCACACTGTAGCATGGTTCCATCCCATTGGCTACAGTAGGGTGCAGGCAGATGGATGACAGTGACAAGGAGAGAAGTGCTTTTGCTTAGCCGTGCGTTAAGATGCCATCCAGAAGCTCTGTGCACTGCAGACACTTCATTAGGATGCCAGGATAATGGTAAACTACCACTCAGAGTGACACCCCATTTCCTGCTTACTGAGCTCTCCAACCTCGGCAGATGTCAACAATCTCACAGTGCTACAGAGCAAACCTAACTTTCCAGTCACTTTGACTCCAATTTTTTTCCGTTAACAGTGCCATACATTACAGGCAATATGTAGCAGCAAGTAATGGCAAACAGAAAACACAGATTTGCTGGACCCTAATTAGAACAAAAGCAGCATCTCATGTGATAAGCACCTCTATGTTTAGAACACCTAGAGTCAATTCTGCCCTTTGCAGAGAAGGGTTTTCTCTTTCTCTCTGCCTTGATCACTAGCATCCTACAGGTTAATTAGCCACAAGACTCTAATAACTAAATGTTAAAAAGTCAGATACTAGGAGATATTATTGGGCTCTGTGACAGCTTATAGCAGCATGACTAGTAAAGGAAACTGTTCATCTCTTTTGTGGTGGTGGTGGGGGGTTTAAATGATTTTGTTCAGCTTCAGTTCTGTGCGGAACTCTCCGTATGCACAGAAAGAGCAGACTTGAACATCTGGATAGTGTGATATTTTCTCTGCAAATGCACAACTTGAGGCTATCACATACCTCCCTAACAAGCAGTTAAAGCCAACAGAGACTCTGAGTTAGAAGGCTTTAGCCTGTGTTTCTTTCCAGAGAAACAAAAATAGCCAGATAGTCTTTCCTGAAATTATTTCCAAAAGCAGAAATAGTATGAATGGTATGACAAATAATATATTAAAGCACTTCTTATATTTATATCTTGTTTTTGCATGTTCCCTGTAGCAACAAATAAAAACCTCCTCCAACTTCTAGGTAAAGTAGCACTTAAAAACAAAGCAAAAACCACATTCATTGGTTTCAGTCTCGGGTATTTCCATCTCTGAACAAATCTTCCTGCTTTGTGAGTGCTGATTTATGCTTCCTGGAAGAATTAACCCACTCTTATTTCCTTGGCATGAATGGGTTGGGATAATGAGAAGGCAAGGCAACCTCATCCACCAACCAGAGATCTCCTCCTTTCCCTCCAGCTTCCAGAATGAAGCAACCCCCCGACTGACTTTCACAGGGCTCCTTTCCAGTGTGTTCAGTACACTGTGTTGGATACACAGGATAAGAGAATGAAAAAGGGTAAGGAGACGAAAAAATCCTAGCTAAATCTGGGAAGAAATACGTCTCTCACCAAAGACACTCTCCCTCACTTCCTTTTATTCTGCTAGCACACTATTTATAAGAGAATTGTGTGGAACCCAGGGCTCTAGCCCATACTTTGATTTTAATATCATTTCAGAAGTTCCCCTAATAAGGGAAAATCAAAGGTCAAACCACATTCAGAATTTAGTTCCTTCTTTAGGTGCAGGATCCAGATCCAAACCTCTATGCTGTTCTCAGAAAGATAAAAGGGAATTATATTTTGTGCACTGCAAATTGGAAAGTTGAGCAAGTTGTGTAGCAAATAAATGTAGAAAAATAGCTGTGTAAATCCCTAGTGGTGTTGGTAGTATCTGGGGACTCATATAACTAATAACCATTATGTCTTGTTCCCTGAGACAAAAATTAGAATGGAAAAAAAAATTGTTATTTAAAGGTGCTTTTTTTTTTTAGACTATTAACATTTTTAAAAAAGACTATTTCAAGGGCTCAAAACCAATCATGATTTTTAATAGAAAAGGGCTCACTGATTCTAGCCTTCTGTTCTGTTGTTTTTTTTTAAAGCAAACAAAGTAAACAGCATTTCCCCAGGGCAGTTTTAGACTTGAAGACTGTTTATTATATCATTTGAATAAGACTAGACCTGGCCTTTTGACTTTGAACCACTACCAAATTTCAGGCTGTGAGGAAATTGTTCTACATTTCCTGACAAATTGAGTTAAGCAGACATTAAGTGGGCTTTAAGAAAACAAATGGCCATCTTTATCACAGGTGGACACTGATGGCTTAATGGGGCCTGGGCTGATTGTATCACTTATAATGGCTTGACGGGAAGCATTAGGGTTTTTGCATAAAGAACTGGCATTGCGAACCCTGCTAACACAGACCTGTCAAGCGTTCTGTATCCCTTTGTGCATGGAAGCAGATGTTTGTATGTATACTATGAACTGGCATTAGAGCAAGCGACAGATGCCTGTATGAATGCCAGGTTTGTGAATTTTTTACAGCAGGAGCATGTCCTGAGGAAGTGCAGCCCTGCCCTCTATCATAGGTAATTCCCGATGGGATGTTGCTAAATCCCAGCTATGTTTTCATTATTTGGTTTTCCTAGCAACAAGATGAATATGTCTATCCTGAAAAGAAAAAGAGGGGAAAAAAAGAGAACACAAACAAATTCTTACAGATTTGCAGCATCACGGCTGTTGTGCTTGTTATTTATTTATTATTATTTTTTGCCTCAACAATTTCCTTTGCATTGTGCCATATAAACCAACCTTCCTTGGAGAAAAAAGGGCATAAAAGCAATATAATTAAAACGTGCATTAATACAAGACCATGAACAGTTTTATTTCTTCTTCTGCAACCATACCCTTCCCCACCCCAAAAGATCTCTCTCTCTCTCTCTCTCTCTCTCTCTCTCTCTCTCTCTCTCTGAATATTTCTCACAGCATTTCATTGTTCTCCAGGTCCAGAACTTATACTATAGTTGTCTGTCAATGATACGAACAGGTAGCTTGCAGTCCATTAAACAAACACTGGGCCCCCCTCACTTTTATTTGACATTTTATTTGGCTGTGACAAATGAGCAGCAGTTGGATTATAACATAATTTGTCTTGTCTTTATTACCAGCACAAAGGACACCATTCATTAATTATTCTGCCGTTGCAGCTTAACACTAACTGGAAAGGTCCCTCTTCGGACAGATGGCGGGGACGATGTTATTTATATCAATCAGCCAAAATCCTCAACAAGGATTACTGTTCCTGAGACTACAATGATTTATTTCTTTTTACCTCACCCTCCCCTCAACCCCTTCTGCTTTCAGAGATTTCTCTATAAAAACGAATTTGATGAGAATCTTAAAGCAAAGCCATATTTAACCTGTTAGCTCACAAAACAACAGGCATGGTACATCGGTTTAACTGCCCATCATATTAGTTGCCTATTTTTGAACTGGGTCCGGGAAAGAAAAAACACGCCCTTTGACTCGGGGGACTCAGGGTGGGGGAGGGAGATTAAGTGAGGGTCTCAGAGCCACGAGTTCAGCAAAAGTTTGCCTTTTTTGTAATGTCATGGTGCTGTTGGTTCCAGAGACCACCAGGATCAGGAAATGGCGCTAGCTGTCAGGCTTACTGTCTGTGATAAGATGAGATGACCCACCTTATTACAGAATGGCCAGTACTAGGCCCTCTGAAAGATGTTTAGCTTCACTGTGGGTCAAACCATACACAAGACATATGCTCATCAGTTACTACTATTATTGAGTAACAGGGATGGGGTAAGGGTGGATTTTGCCTTATTTGCTGGGTCTTCTTAATGACTCTGTTCAATGACAATGTTCAATGTATGATCAGACAGTAGTAATTCCAACAAACTCAATCCAGATGTGTTTTTTTTAAATCTTCTGAAATCTTTAAAGGGCTTCTTAGTATTGTCCTTTCCCCCCTGTATGTTCTATTTAGGAAAAGAATCCATATGCATAATTTCATTCCATCAGGCTTAAGTTTTACTCAGGTCATACAACCTGGCACAATGAAAGGACTAAAATGTGGAAACGTTTATTCTCTGCAGAAATTATTGGTATAACCTTGCTATCCTGATTAGTTTGCAAATATTAAAAGTTCCATCAAGACAAATATCAGCAACATGCAAATACCCTTGCAGGTTGTGATTAAGATTTTAAATGTATCCTTTTGCTTTTAGTTAATGAAAAACAAAGTCTTGGAGGATCTAAGTTGTAATTTATTAAACATGAAAGGCTCCTTGATGAAATATAGAAATGAGATATATTTTGCATTTCAAAGATTTAAGCTGACAACTTACTTGCATGCAAATAAGAGCAAGATTTGTAAAAATATTTGAAAAGAAATTATTCCTGAATGTACTTATTACAATAATGTGGCATGTAGATAAGAGAAACACACAGCATTAAAAGACATTCATTTCTCCAAAGTCTTAGAATTAGCTTCTTTCTGCCATTGTGTATTAATGTTCTTCTTCAGGAATGCAGCATATTAAAGAACTGAGCAGAATTAGTAATAAATTTGTTAATTACAAATTTAAGCAACACAACTGTGTTGTTTTCCCTATTTTTTTTTCAAACCAGAATTGCTAATGCATTTTAATCATTTATGTATAAACATTTGAGGATAAAATATTCTGAAGTTTATCAATTTCAAGAGCTGTTTATTTGCTAGCAAAATAGGGCATGTTATACAACATATATCTTATCATTTTTGCTCATCAAATCCCCATTTGCAGAATGCAAATTTTTCTGGTCTAAGTGCTCTTGCACCTCAATTTAAATGAATAATAGGATAGACTCTATTAAAATGGGTTTAAGGTTGCCATGGGTGACATATCAGTAGGGTTAAAACGAGAGGAAAAGGTCACAGAAGCAGTCCTTACAACTTTTTTTAAAAAAATAATGAAGCACGTGGAAGCATCTGTAGAGACTTAAACCACACCACCACCATATTGAAATTAGAGACAATTCATACTTTGTAGATTTTATTAACATCATATTCCAAACCAAATGAACAGGGAAATTATAGTACCATCAATAACTATGGGAATGTATTTAGTTGCACTGAAAATTAAAGAGTAAGCCCTACTGCGATAATGCTGTAGAGTAGACTGACGGGTTGTGGATTTATAAAAATAACAAGAGACCTCAGCAAATGACTGTACTTTTCCTGGGGTAAATCCTTCATTTCAAGGAACCAGCAAGGTATCATAATCATATTAAGCAAGCAGCTAGAAACTATACCAAAAACACTCTATTTATGAAGAATTTTGAGTCTGCGGCTAACTTGGTTTATGGGATTATGCGTGCAGTCATTTGATAAGTATTGAAAAATATTTCTATTTCATAATGAAAGCTTCCATGATCTATCGTGTGTGCATGTGGGCTTGTCTATGTCACAGCCTTATCCCGTTTAACGTGGAACAAATAACACAACTGGCCATTTTGAAGTCTGGGGAGTAGAATAAAATTTCTGCTTGTCTTAATTTTAAAAATTGGCACGTCAAACCTATTAAAAGGCCATACTTATGATACCCGTTTATGATTCTTGTTCGGATTTCAGAGTCAGAATATTTTGTTACCTTTCCTTTCTTCATCTACAACAAAAAGGAAGCCAAAAAAAAAAAAATCTCCTTATTTGCTAAGGTTACATTGCTAGTTTAATTGTCTTGGGAGCGGTGGAATATTTTGAAGTGAGTAACATTTACCAAGTCATTAGTTTTATGCAAACTAGGAAGGAAGATGAAAGAAAAAAAATTATCAATTATTTATAGATTGTTAAAATGCATTTTAGTGCAGTGCTACTGTATAGAAATGACAATTAGCCAAACTTACCTTCTTTAATTAATAATGCATACATTATGCTCTTTGGGCAGCTAATCACCAGTTCTACAAATTTGTTTGACACCGTTGAAGATACCTAGCACATGGGTTATTGGGAAGAAAGAACAACGCTCCAACATTAGCAATCACCTTTCAAACGCTTCCAGCTATATTTGGAAAGGTGAGGTGTGCTAGTTACCAGGGTGGCCAGTCCTCAGAATACTCCTGCTGTTCTCCATTGCTTTACTGTGTGTGTGTGTGGGGGGGGGCTGAAGTACAAGAGCTTGAGGCCATTTGATAGCATTCAAAAGTGAACAGGGCAAATAAGGATACATTCCAAGCACTCATGATTTGCTAATTAAAGAAACAGAACAGAGCACAGCATTAAAAAAAAAATTCCATTTGCAGGATTTCTGTTGTAGAAACCATTCTCTGGTTTGGATCCAGTAGTGCCCTAATGTGAACAGACAGCGCTTCTGCTTGCGCAAGGGTGCATCCTAATTTCTTCTCCGATTCCTGTCTCTAGCTGCATTCCTTGCACAGTGTCTTGTTGCTCTAGAGCAGTAGTTCTTAAATCTTTGTTGGTTAACAGACGCCATTGAGAAGCTGATTAAAGCTATGGATCACCTCTCCTCCCAAAATAGACATAAACACATACCCCGCCACCACTACCCCAAAAATTGCACCCAGGTCACAGACCACCTGAAAACCATCCTTGGACACCCTAGAGGTCCATGGACTTCAGCTTAAGAACTCCTGCTCTACAGGTCTCCTACAGCCAGAGAGGAGGCAGTCAGAGCAGCTGTCACCTGCTGGTTACTAACCAAAGGGAAAAAGAATTGCTGCCCTTACCTTCAGGTACCAAGAAATGGTGTCGGTGCAAAGACTGCTGCAGTCAGCAGCATGCAAGCACACAGTTTGTGCCTGGAGAGTTGTCCCTTTTGATGTCAGCAGCTTGTGCCTATGATGGGGGGCAACTGTTCAGTCAGAAAGTGTACATTTGTATGGTGCTCGATGCCACTGCCTGTGCCACCTTCCAGCATCAGAAGGTAAGGGTGAGAATTCTCTTTCCCCATGACCAACACATAGCATCAGTGGAGGATCTAGGGGGGCAGGGCGGGCAAGAGCCCTGGGCGCCGTCTTGGAGCCGTCTAGGGGGGCGCCAGTGGCCTCCGCAACATTGTGCGGGTAGACCTGGGCTCCCATGGGGGCACACTTCTATTGGGTGCCCCGGGCGCCATTTTGACTAGGTCTGCCCCTGCATAGCATTCAGTGGTGGTATCACCTTAGGGCTGCCGCTGCCTCCAAACTATGAGAGTGGCTTTTCAGAGCCACCAGGGACTGCAGCAAGAAAAGAGAGGGCAGGGAAATTCTGCTCCATGAACAATATTCTTTTGCGTTTTAGGATCCAGGCCACTGCTATCTCCTTTGATGACAGCCGGGTGATAGAAAAGTCTATGATAACTATTGCAGTGTTTCTCAAACTGTGGGTTCGGACTCACTTGGTAGGTCATGGAAAACTGGAAGCTGCCATCTTGGAAGCTGTAGACCTTCCTCTTGCTATATTCTTTTTCTGAGTGTTAATAGTTTGAATTTTCAAGTGAGGTTTTTTTTTAAAAAAATTGTTTTTAGTTTAGTGTTTTTACATAATATTTTGTCCTAATCATACTTTCTTCCAAGGATGGTTCATGGTTGTGCATTTGTTGCAGTCCAAAAAATTATGTCACAATGATGGCACTTCCTGCTTGATGATGTCAGTTCTGGCCATGACATCACTTCCAGGTTAATAACATCATTTCTGGTGGGTTGCAATATGAGTGCCATTCTAAAAAATGGCTAAAACGTTTGAGAACCACTGAACTACAGTATTCCTGTACATTGGAAAGCTTAAAAAACTGCAGGTATTAAGTTTTGACTCTCAGAAAGGCAAACACAGACTGGAGAGATTCTATGCATTCATAAAGACAAGCCACTTTAATTCTTCTCAGAATATCTCCTAGCTTGCTGGAACCAGATGTAATGGTGAAAATGTGGCTGCTGGCCAAAGCAGCGCTCCTGTGTCTCCTCTTCCTTATTTTAATAATGTAATAGCTGTAACACCATGCCTTCACATTGCAAGTTTCCCAGCTCCCTGAGTAACAAAGAAAGTGGAAATAGGGCAGGGGAACATGTAGATCTAGCATTGCTAGCCTGAGATACATTCGCCTGTATTACTTTTGGTGAAAAAGCTATCCAGAACACCTCCTGAAGTTCTTTACAAAAAGTTGTGTAAATATTATTCTAATTACATTGTTTATTTCAACATTATCAGCTATGAATGCTATAGTATGTGGAGGTGGTACAGCAACCTGTAAAAGTATCAACTTAGAATAGTTGATGCTATCGGATTTGAGATTTAGGAGTGGCATTCCTACAGTGGAATTCCAAAAAGGGGGGGAATGCTAAGCGTTGCTGGAGCCTGAGTCCCTCTGTAACTTGACACCCCCCCCCAACTCCAGAGCCATTCACTGCTCAGAGGGCAGGGTCAGATCAGAACGCGAAAAGGCTAAGTACCTTCTTACTCCTGACATGTCTATTCTGCAAATTGCTCCCTCCATGCACTGCCTCTTCTCAGCCTCTTTTTCCTGCAGCTGGGCACCCATGTGTCCACATGGCATTCCACCCACTGGTTTGCAGTCTTAACTTGGTTTTGTAGATCTACATCTAAGTTTGACTGCACCCTCAATTCCTTGCTGTACCCAAAGAGGTATATGGTCCTCAACACAGGTGATATACTGACCCCCCCCCCCCGCAAAAGGGATCTAATTTGAAAATTGGGAGAAGGTAAAAAGGAGAGAAGGCCAACTGTACTGATCTCCAAGTTTTGCGGAGGGGAAAGATGCAAAATATCTACAACGTTTTTAGTAAAATGCAAAGTGAATATGTAAATATATGAGAAACAAAAACAATCATGTATTGCAGAATTATCAATCAATCAATCAATCAATCAATCAATCAATCATATACCACTTGTCTATTCAACTTTTCAGTATATGTTTTAGGGCCCAATCCTATCCAACTTTTCAGTGCCAGTGCAGCCGCGATGCAGCCCTGAGGAGAGGGAACAAATGTGCCCTTACCTGGAGGAGGGCTCTGTGACTGTTCCCCCCCCCCCCACTGCAGGATGCAATGTATGCCTCGTTGGCAAGTCAGCACCAGCACTGGAAAGTTGGGTAGGATTTGGCCTTTAGCCACCCTGCCATGAAGATTGGACTTATTTGTTCCCAAAGATTAAATATGGTTAGATGTGCATTCTTACTTTACTTTTCTTTAACACAATGTGTGGGCGGATTATAGCAAGTATGGCAAAAGGGATAAATTTGACTCATGGCCCAATCCTATGCTTGGGGGCCCCTGGAGGAGCAGTGTCACCTAACGGGAGTGTAGCCCAAGTAATGCTGCTGCGGCACCAATGTGTCTCTTCAGCTCTGTGTCCACTATTGAGCGGGCGCAGAGTCAAGGAGACCCGTGGTGGGCCACCCGGCTCATACAGGGGATTAGAATTCAGTGGCAGAGGCTGCTGCTCTCTCTGTCCTTCTTGTGGGCCTAATTGTCACCTTCCTTTGCCCCTGCCCCCCCTCCAACTGTCAGGCCTTACTGCTGGCTGACGGTGCTGGAGTGCCAGCCAGCCGCACCATCCGCACTGAGGTGTAGCACTGACTAGTTACTCTCTAGATGCCATAAACATGCTTTATGGCACATTTACTACACCTGGAGCCAGCGGTACAAGTGTACTGCTGGCAATAGAGCCCTTAGGATTGGGCTCTCAGATATCCTACAATATGATTATTTTGATCCTGATAAAAACAGTGGCAAATGTTTTGAAAGAACACCATCTCCTGTTATTTTATATACCAGTTTCACGCAGAACCTGGTGGTTCGGCACATCATTAAGCCTAAACCACACCTTAACAATAAATGTATATAAAAATAACCTAATAGGGCTTTATATTGGAATATGCAATTTGTATAGAAGCTCTCAGGTTTGCAGAAGGGACACTCAAACCTTTCTACTTCTTTCTCCACTTTAAAAGGGTTTCCAAGCAGCAATTCCCTTCCCACATTTCATTTACCTGTGAGGAAATGTGATTTTAACAATCCATGGGGAAAATAGGTGGGGAAAGTGTTCAGAATTTTCTTTCTCTGCTGATTCATTGCAGAGCCAATGCACAAGAGTTCTTCCTGATTTAAATGTTACATTTAAACCTATTATGTGGACTTTGGGGTCTGTTTGCACACGTGTTTAATTGTGCAACTAGCTCCAATTGACGTTTATAAATTTGAAGGGCGGGCTTAGTGGGGGAGGGAATGTTAGTAGTTTGCTCCCATCATAGTTCTCAGGCCTGTCATGTCTCCTTCCTGTGTACCATGTTTAAATGCTTAAATGTCATGCCTCCTCCCGTGTTTAAACACAATTCTACTCTTCCATTGAAACCAATGGAACCTTGAGGAACCGTGACACCACTGAAATCTGGGACACAATGCTAAGCTGGAGTTAGGCTGGCACAGTTAGGCCAACAAAGTTTGGCAGGCACAAGGGCCACTGTAAAGCATGTTTGGACCACTCGGAGTCAGGAAGGATGGCGCGTGTCAGTTTGCTGGCCTCTCTGACTCCAAGAGTGGTCCAAACATTCTTTATGGTGGCCCTTGTGCCTGTCAAACTTTGCCGGCCTAACTCCAGGTTAGGATTGCGCCCTTAGAGCTTAACCTAGTGCTTAACTTTTTTTTTTTGTACATTTCATGTAACAATTTACAACCACAATTGGAACAGTTAGAATTTCATTTCTTTTTTAAGAGGGCAGAGCCTACTCCATTCTTGTTTTTCATTCTACATATAGTGAATCCTTTATTCATCCTATTGTAGTTTTCATTTCTACTGTTAATTCAAGAAGTCATTTCTAACAGGCTGTCAAATTTCTCACTCCCATGTACATTTCTACAACAATGAGGAAGGTTTGTGCTGGACACAGATTACCTTCTAAAACACATTTAATACTATGGAGGGTACCACAAACAACATTTTACCCTGGTTTTGTTTGTTATAAGCCAAGTATTTGCAATAATTTATGGACAGCTTTGAATTTATAAATATGAAGGCACTGCCAAATATTTTTTACTATTCCTTCATGGCAAATTGTCTTTAAATACTGGCAGGGTATTTTTTTTCTGTTTTAACATTTACTTGTGGACCAGAAACACTTGCAGTCTATTGCCCCTGGCCTTCTGTGAGAATGTTACTGAGCAATGCTCATAAAAACTCAATTCATCAATGTGAACATAATTTGCTATGAACAGAAAGCTCACAAAAGGGTGAATTTGTCAGATAGACAGGTGGCCTGAGATCTCTCCCTGATACTGAATGATATGAATAATAGATTCTGGTAAATGTATGCCAAGACTTGAGCTGTAAACACAGCTGCCTCCATTCCCTTCCAGAATAACAGCTTCGAGAACGAAAAACATAGGAGCCACAGTTCCACCTGAGGACTAAGCTTGTGCACAGACACAGACACACCACAATGATCCTCACAAAGAAAGTCTTACAAAATAAAAATAGCCAGTACTTTTCCTCACTCTAACTCGTTTACTCCAACTATGAATGGACTATAAAGAAGAAATAAAAGCAAAGGAAAAGAGCAGAACAAACAATTTTTTTAAAAAAAAATATTTTGATCTTAGAAAACCCAGATATCACAGCAATTATGACAAAGCAAAACAACAACAACAACAAAGCGCACCGCTTTTTAGTAAAACCATTGAGTCTGAAAATACATTTTGTTACCAATTCATATTACCTTTAATACGTGAAAATATTGAGCATCTAAACTCATTTATTTTAATAAATTGTAGCAAAAAAGTTGGCAGAACCAACTACATATTTTTTTTTATCAACCACTTATTTAAAGGAGGAATAGTCAGTCAACCAGATAATAGGCCATACTAACAGTGACAAACCTTTACCAAGCATGTCACATTTCGATTATGAGGTAATGCCACTCTGGTGTAACTATAGCATGTCTGCAGACCCTAGAGCAGAGCTTTTCAACCTTTTTCATGTCACGGCACACTGGCAAGGTGCTAAAATGGTAAAGGTACACCATCAGCTTTTTGACAATTGACAAGGCACACCATGCTGTCAGTGGGGGGCTCTGCCAATGGCCCTATTAATAAAAGCCCCTTCCCCAAATTCCCACAGCACACCTGTAAAACATTCACGGCACACCAATGTGCCATGGCACAGTGGTTGAAAATGGCTGCCCCAGAGCCTTGCTATGATTTTCCCTTTAGTCCACTGAGCTCGGGGCAAGGCAGCAGTGCAGTATGGGAGTGGGAGGCAGTAGAGCAGTCAAGCTCACAGTTCCTTCTGTGAGTGCCACAAACTCTTACTGTCCGTGGCAACCATGTGACAGACAGGGCCACTGCTGGGCTATAATGTGGAGATGGGCAACAATTGTTTGGCAAAAGAGGACTTTGTAAGGACAGTAACTGAAATGTCTAAGGACAACTATGGTAAGCGTTGTATGTGAAAGGTAGTGCCAGTGAAAATGTGAGCACCTAAAAAGGAAATGCTCAAGTTGCCTAAGGGCGCAGGCCTAACGTGCGCTGGAACAGGGAGGCTGAGTTGCATGTGCTGTATCCACTGCAAGGTACAGGCTGGAGTGCAACACGGACTAAGGAGATTTTGTCCCTTTACTCTGTGTTGTGTGCCAACTTTTATCTACACCTGTGATTTCACGGGCACAAATCCAAGTTGCCCATGAAACAATGATCGGGCCGGAGCTAGGGTTAGGATCTGTCCTGTGCTGCTGCAGCTAAGCCCCTCCTCCCAGTTCCAATCCACCTCCCAGCTCACCTCCCTCCACCCAAAGACACCTCCTCCTCGCCCCCATTCAGCCCTCCTGCCACCTGCTCCCAACCCCTGCTGCAGCCTACCCGGGCTGGCACAAACTCACCTTCTCCAGGGCTGGATCCCGCGTGCACTGGCTCAGCCTACTCCCAAGTAATTGTGGATGTGCTTTGCGGCATGTTCACGACATTCAAGATCCAGCACAAGGGACTTGCGCTGCCTCAAGGGTGAGGATTATTCTGTAACAATCCATCTTCACCTGCATCTGTACTACATGATTATCTGGATATACGTATTTTAAATACCTCAGGATACATTTTCATGCTGCACTGTTGCTGTAATCAAATTCTGGTTGCTAGAAAATGAAAATAGATCTATCATGGCCAACAGAAACAGCTACTGGCTAAAACACCATAAGCAAACTTGGTTGTAATGACCCAGACAGTGGCTTTTGGCTACAGCAGGCATGAGAGCCGTTGTATGATTGGCTTTGCAAAATTCCTGCCAAGCAGCAAACACCCACCAAACAGCAAACACAAGCCATGTTTGAGAAGATACTGGTGGATTTCAAAGCTCATCAGGTGACTGTATTTTCATAATTCTGGTTGCTAGTAATAAAAACCAGTTTTTTTTAATCTACCAGACATTGGCAGCATTTAATATATGTGTTGACCCATATAGCTTCAATAAGGTGCTATTTTTCCCCCAAGAAATGAGCTTCATTTTGGCTTCTAGGCACCAAGTAGGCTGCCTATTCATGTTTTTCCTCTGAAAATATCAGCCTAACAAATGAATTGGGGTTTGCATTAGCATTATACATGTTTGTTCTAATACTTGTTATCTAGGGAGAATGTTCTTCATAATGACTTGGCTACGATGTGGGACATGTTCCTTTTCCTGTACACAGAACCAAAACCTCCTCAAAGCTCTCAAAATGTGACTGCACATGAGACCTTGGTGGCAGAGGCAACTTCCACATAAACGATGGCCATCTGCAGTATAATGAACACCAAATTATTTTCCTTTACCTTTTGCAATACCTACAGAAATGATATCATGGCACTGAGAATCATTACTGAGATGATGGAAGTGAAGTACCTGGAACAGTTAGGGGAAGTGCCATATACCTTTGAAGTATTATTGTTATTCAGATTTCTATTCACACACCATATAATGCAGTGGGGGATGAAAACAGTGAAAGGAGTGGGATTCCAACCATCACTGCCTTCTTCCCTCAGAAGCTCCTCTGCTCTTCATGCAGGAACTGTGTGGAAGCCTGGCCCCTTTAGGAGTAAAAGACTTCAAGACTTCCCCCTCCCCACTTTTTTTTTTTCCTACCCACACCAAATTGACAGATGGATAGTATTTGCTGCAATCAGAACAAAAGCAAGAAGATTACTACTGGCAGACTGTGGGACTGAAGAATAACAGAAGGACCTCACTGTCATCCAGGTGGAAACGTCTCTGCTTGGGAGGCTGGTCCCATCAGCAGTAGGAGGGGGAGTCTGGGAGCCTTTATCTTTCCTGTGCTTGCTGCTAGGTTTGTTTGAGCATTTGTTCCTGCAAATGGAAAGGCGAGATACAAATCTTCAACATACATACATACATACATACATACATACATACATACATACATACATACATACATACATACATACATACATACATACATA
>JAJKFI010000014.1:3198704-3223687 GCA_029204185.1 Lerista edwardsae
ATACATACATACATACATACATACATACATACATACATACATACATAGAATGGCTTGGAGTATATTCTTAGTGCTGTCATCCTCAGTGCTAAATGAATACAACTGCAGGCAGAGTTACTATCCACCCAAAGACAACTGAAAAAAATGGTGGTGATGGTGGTGGGGCTTAAGATGTTTAAGCACAGTACAAACTCTGTGCATTTCTAATTTTTGGTATCATTTTTAAGGATATGTTATGTGTATGCTAATGAACATGATGGTTGTCAGGTGTTCTAATTCAAAGATTTAAGGAACAGAGGTTAATCTAACATAGTGTTTCTCAAACGGTGGGACAGGACCCACTTGGTGGGTCGCGACCTGATGTCAGGTGGGTTGTGAAAAGCTCGGCGCAGCCATCTTGGAAGCTGCAGACCTTACTCTTGCTATATTCCTTTTGTGTTTGTTTATTTAAAAGATTTTATCCCATCTTTCTCCCCAGTAAAGGGGGAATTGTTAATAGTTTGAATTTTCAAGTGAAGGTGTTTTTTATTGTTTTGGTTCAGTGCTTTTACATAATATTTTGACCTTATCTTGTCAGAGATATTTCATGGTTGCGCAATTTCATGGTTGTGCATGGTTGTCCAAGAATGCCAGTTTGCATTTTAGGAGTGCCATTTGATTACATCACAATGATGGCATTTCTTGTTTGATTATGTCACTTCTGACATAAGTGCAATGCATCGCTGCACTGGAATTTAGTTAGGATTGGGCTGTTAAGGCACAATTTTAACTAACTTTCCAGCACCAGGGTAAGGGCAATTAAACTCTGAGGTAAGGGAACAAACAATTTGCCCCTCAATTGCAGGATGCAGCACATGCCCCATTGACACAGCTGTGTCAGTGCTGGAAAGTTGGTTAGGATTGCGCCATTAATATAACTGAATAGTCATGATTGAGTTTGCATATAACTCAAATTGTCCCGGCACATGCATTACTATTGTGGCAAAGAGGAATGAGATGTTCCAGCTCACATTTGGCTGTACTGCTTGTAGTGGGGGTATCACACAGCTAAAAAATTTTGGACCCAGATTGTGACCAATATAGTATCTTTGGAATTATGAGTAATGAATAAGCAGTTATAAACTGAAATCAATTCACTGTTGGTATTGTTTCACATACTGGAACGAAATATTGAAACAGGATTCAAGCAAAAGTGGCATTTTTGTTGCAGGAAAGATCTCAACTGATTACAAAAACACAACAATAAAACATGCTCCAACAACAATTGTTGGAGCACGATATCGAAAAGTTCCTCTTATCCCTTGACCAGAAAGAAATATTGAAATTGTGATAGCAGGAAGGCAGCTTCAAGAACCATTTCTCTTTGAGGGGCCTGGTTGATAGTTCCCTCAAACCTACACTGTTATGACCTACAGCTTAATCCTATCCCCCATCAGCCTGTGCAATGTAATTGTGCAATGCAATGGTGCCAAATAGCGCTGCATGCTATGGAGGAGGGGTGACCAGATTGCCTGGGAGCAGCAAAAGCATATTTATTTACCTCCCTGTAAGCCACCTGGCTGACCTATGCCAGCTATTTAGCTGGAGTGACGGCCCACACTAGATTCCACGCCTGCCACGTTTATCCCAGTGGCTTGCACCACTGGCAAGGGCAGGCACAGGCAGCCTCCCCATAAGGGTCTCAACCTAGGTCAAAATGGAGTCTCAGAGGTAGGCATGGGAGGTTAGGCAGCACCCCAACTCTCCTCTCCATCAGGCTGGGTTGGTTCTGATTCCTCAGAGGTCCTCAGTATAACCTGCCATCAGCATTAGAACAGCTCCTATAGCTATCCAGCCATAATCAGCTCACCCATCCTTATGCCCTGAGGTATCTTCCGCCCATCACCAAAACCAGCCCCAGCCTTTCCTTCCCCACTTTCCCACCCTCCAGCCAAGGGGCTCCACCACTTCTCTCCCACCTGCCACCAATATGAGTGGCCTCTTGTGAGGGAAGTGGCAACTGCCTCCTGTAGGCTTGGAGCTGTAGTTGCACCTCCCAGCCTCTGGCAGCAGCAATCCCACAGGTATCCTGAGCATCTGCCACTGTGGCTTCCTCCATCAGGAGATCTGCCTAATGATCAGCTATGGAATGAGTTGCAGCCTGCTTCTCAACATGGTGCATTGGCCTCAGTTGGCCACATGGGGCCCACTATATCAGGCATGGCCGATTCTGCAAGGAAGGGACTTGGTCAAAGAGGGAGGGAAAGGAACACAGTAAGTCAACCCACCGACAGAGGAGCCTCTGGGGAATGTTTGGCCAGGGAAAGGGAATAAGATATTGGCACATGCTACTGCTGCCAAGATCCTTTCCCTTTCATCCCTGAACTGCCTCTGGTTCAGCCTGTTCTCTGCCCTGAACCTCCCCCAAACCTCTCCCAAATCATCCTCACTACACCTTGCCTGCTCCAACAAATACACACTTGCTGTTTTCCCCTATAACAACAACAACAACATGTATTTATATACCGCCTTTCTTAAGATCACTAGATTTCTCTAATGACTGTAACTCAAGGCGGTTTACATAGGCAGACTTGTATTCACAAACCCGAAGGTTTTTACAATTTACAGAAAGGTTCTATCTTTCAAGAACAACACTCATACAGATCTTTCTTTCTGGATTTAGCCTTCTTTCTTAGCCACCCGTCTGTCTTCTGCTGGCTGATAAGAGGCTTCCCTGCTCCCACCAGAGACGCAGCTGACTTCAGCACACTCCTCCTCCCACGAGGCAGCTGGAACTCAGCTTTTAATCAGCTGCAGTTTGCAAGGTCGGCCGCTCACAGAGACTTCCGGTAGTCTCGAGCTCACGACCTTCAGATCTTCAGCTGTTATCTTTGGGCAAACGGAGGCATTAACCCTCTTGGCTAAATCTTCTGTAATGGATATAAAACATATACACTTTCTTTTATAGAAAGCTCTGTAGAGCAGGAAGTCAGAAAGCTGCGCTTTGGGGATGTCAGAAAATTCCACTGCAGCAATGTTGCAGCTTTTAACCTTTAGCTTGCTTAGAGGGCAAGGGGCTTTTAGAAAATGTAGGTGAAATGCTGGCTTTAGAGCAGCAGCTGTCATGTTGACGAACAGGACACTGACTGCATGCTGAGGCATAGAGCAGGGTTGTGGCAAAAGCCCCCAATGTCTGCACATACACTCTGTTCCAAGCCTACGTGTGTACACGTGTAGACTCTCTCCATGCTCCCACCCCCTGCTTTTTGCAGAGTTCCTTTTTGCACATTCAAATGACATGCCGTGGCGCAGCTGACCACACAATCCTGCTCCTTCTTCAATTGATTCATGTTCTTTCTTCATCACCTGAAAAGGGCAATGTCCCTTTTCAAAGAAACAGTCAGGAACTTTGGATTTATTGCCTACTATCTCTAATACACGAACTATAATTGCATCGATGGTTGTGTTTCTTACCTCATCTTAGAGATGGTTACAATTTAATATCAAGATAATGTATGGTTACAAACTTGGTCCACCTAGTTCAGCCTTGTCCTCACTGATTAGATTGGCAACAGCTCTCTCGGCCTTCAGACAAGTATTTTTCCCAGCCCTTCCTGAAGTCGCCATATACAACATTATCTTAGGGTGCAATCCTAACCTGGAGTTAGACCAGCACAGTTAGGCCATCAAAGTTTGGCCGGCACAAGGGACACCGTAAAGCATGTGTGGAGCACTCTTGGAGTCAGAGGCCAGCACACAGATGTGTGCCATTCTCCCTGCCTCTGAGAGTGGTCCAAACATGCTTTATGGTGGCCCTTCTGTCAGCCAAACTTCACTGGCCTAACTGTGCCGGCCTAACTCCAGGTTAGGATTGTGCTCTTATGCACATAACAGGAGCTATTCATATGTGATGCATACTATCACTTTGGACAACTCCCCTGAGTTTTGAAGCGTGGTGCTGCTCCGTTCTTTTACTGTATAATAAGATACAGATGTTATTACTGTGTTGGTTCCAGAGAATGACAGAGGTAAAGTGAAAGAAGGTACAGTGGAAGCTTTTATTGGACCAACTTCAATCACTAAGAGTAAAGCCTCATAAGGCTTTTATTCTCAATCTGCTTTCCTTTCTGCCTGAAGGAGAGCTTTGCAAGCCTCCAGAGCTTGCTAACTCTTATCAGCTGAAGATGGAGCAACAGAACAGATCACCTTAATTACTCTGTGTCTCTGCACCATGGAGGCATATCCACTGGCTTAAACCTATGAAAATCCATCTTAAATAAAATATTCGCTTTAAAGTCACTCAGTAGATACTAAAAATACTGCCTTTAAATTTACTTAATATTTATCCTGGTGCTTTATTATCCGTGGTATTTATTATACCAGCAGGGTATACACATCAGCACAGTAGACAAATGATAATGAACAAGACTAGTCTATTAGTGATAAGTTGTTAACATGGTCAAAATGTGAGGGGAGGGGTGCTTCAAATTTCCTCCATCCATTTAGATCCAGGATCTATTGGTCAAATCAGGATTTCAATGGAAATGAACTAGCTGATTTCAAAGGAGTCAGGACCAGGCAACTTTAGGGTGCTATTAGAGATTGGCTGGTTTGCCATACAGTGTTGATACTGCAGGGCCCTTATATTGAACAGACCATCTTCCTAAACATTTTTAACTAGGCAAAGAGGTGGGCCACTTATATTTAGCAGCAGGAGAGCAACTGTCCCTATTAATCCATCTCAATATAGTGTCTTTTCCAGCTGATAGTTGCTGGTGTCTCCATTGTGACATTTTTTAGACTTATGCTTTTTTGGGGGGGGCAGGGAACCATACTTTCATTTTTGTTCCTATGTAAACAACTTCGCAAAGTTTTCTGTTGAAAAGTGGCATACAACTATCACTAATAATACTGGTAGGATTGAGGGTTAAGGAAATAACAGCCCAATCCTATCCTTCTACCCCACTGGTGAAACCATGCCAAAAATAAGCACACTGGATCCATCAAGGTGGATCAGGAGGCTTCAGGAAAAGGGATTTAAGGGCACAATCCTATGTTGGACATAGCACTAGAGCTCTCGAGCTGACGCTGGGGCAAGGGTGGTTCTGGGAGGAGGAAGGGCAGGTGGGTGGGAGGAACTGGGCAGTGGGTTAGCGTGACAGTAGGCATGCCGGCTCAGGGAGGGGTTGGGGTTGGGATGCAGCCATTAGACCACATCCAAGGCCCCTTCCCCAGGCCACGTGGCATCCTTGGACCTGCGCCTGCGATTTAGCAGGCACAGATCTGAGGAAACCATAGGCACTGGTGGCACCTACCTTGGGGTAAGGGCACATATGTGCCTTTGCCCCAGGAAGGCTCCAGCCTTCTCCTAACCTGCATCGGCCATGCAGGCCGGTTGGCCTGCCTATTCCAGCTCAAGTTAGGATTGCGCCCTAAATCACTTTGTCCCTCCACAAGCCTCCTGCTCCACAATGGATCTCCTTGCAGTAGCAATTTTGTACCAGTCCAAGGGGGCAGGATAGGATCTGATGTATGCTATTGCCACTGGATCTACCCTCTCCACAGCCTCCGTGCCCTTATGTTATGCCCCTTTCCTGCCCAGTTTCCTGCCCTTCCCTCTCTCCCCTCCCACCCCTGCCATCTTACCTGCCAGCTCAGGACTTTGCAAGTCCGGCGGCATGCTCAGGAAGATTTTGCTTTTCCCGCCAGCACTCCAGCAGCGTGCTATTCAGGGCACTGCTGGGAAGTGCTTTACGGCTGCTTTTCAGCAGCCAGAACTTGTGGAACACAGGTTCTGCCAGCACCTTTACCCCATAGCATTGAGCTGTAACTGAAACTGAGAAGGTGAATGAGAGGGAGGAAGAACTGAAGTGGCTGAGAGGATACAGAATTTGAGAGGACAGGAAGAATGGAGGGAGGCAGGGTGCATTGTGTGCTTGTGGATATTTTCCTCAGAATGTTATGCGACTCCTCTTGTTCATATAGCAATAATTAGTTCATTTTTCACAATAGCTTGTATAACTCTGTGAATGAGTTCAAAATTAATTTGAACATCCAGTATTATTCCAAGTAAAATTAGTCTTCCAATCCTAAATATGATTCCTTAGTAGCGAGTCCTGTTGACTTCAATGGGGCTTGCTTCACAGTAAGCATGGTTAGGATTACAGCCTGAGGCAATCAAGTAAATTTACATTCATCAGACTTTTAATCAAAGCTGACAATAATTGTCCTTATGATCAGAGTACATTCCCATCAGAAATGTTTTTATGACTATTTTGAATTGATCATTTGTGCAATAATTTGTTACAGAAACGTAATTTCTCTTTATCTGAACTTCTGATTATCTGAATGTTTTGAATGCCTTTCCCTAGAATATTCACATGGCCTGGGATAAGAATTTAAGTATGTGCTCTCTCTCTCTCTCTCTCACTCAATCTCTCATATAAAAGATTGCTTTGCTTAGATCAGCCAATCAGGTAGCAAGACAAATACCATGTGACCGACGTGATTAATTATGTCATGGACTGAAAACCATTCAGGAACAAACTGTGGTCTAAGGCTCAGTCACAGAACTATTCGTAGGGAAACTGCAAGTAATGAATACTCTCGTAAGAATCATCACCTGCTTGCAGATAAATCATGATACATAAAAAGCTACGTTGATCAGATAAATTATTCACATTGAATAATTTGCCCATCTCCAGATTCAGCCAGCCCAGATAATTCACAAGCAGTAAAAGCGATAAATTGTCCTCGGTGGATAATCTGACCAGCTTCATCAGAAAGTTTTAGCTATAAACTGAACAACAGGCATTTGTGCAGTATCTCACTCAACAATTCAGGAGAACACACTATATCTGCAGGATAGCAAAAGCATTTTTCCCCTTCCTCCAGATGTCTCTTTTTCCTTCCAGAAGTTACAGAGCATTGGACAAGCAATAACAGATGATGAACACATGCATAACTACAAATGGGCAAGCTGATTGTTTTCAGAATTGGTATAAACATTTGCTCTCGGATTGAGATTTAGCCCATAGCAAATCTTTACATTCGTGTTATAAACCTCTGACAAAAAGAGTTTATAGTGGAAGTGCTGACAGTGAGAAAATGTGGTTACGGTCAGAAAAGCAAATGGAGAAAAGTGCTGTTTTCTAATTCCATATGTAGAGCCCATCAGTGACTTCCATACCTAATTTGGCTAAGTTTACGAGATCGAAATAAGAGCATGCTAAGTGCTGCTGTTGCAAATTCCACCTAGGAGCAGCAACATTTTTGGCAAAAATAACCATCCGCACCCATCCGCCATTCTGCTTCACACCACATCTTCACATAATAAGGAGACAGAAAGAGAGAACAACCCTCTCTCAGGCAGCTGGGTTTATAGCAGAAAAACCTCTACTATAGTAGAAAAGAGCATCCTCTATTCTAATAGCAAAGAAATGTGAATTCAAGAACCGAAATTGGAAGGAAATGGAGGACTGGGACGGTGGGAGGGCTGGGTAGCCTGGAGAAGGGGGAGAAATCTGGATCCAGCAGTTGTGCCGAATCCAAAACCCTGTCCCTATCTGCTGTTTAGCAGGGGCAGGTCCGAGCAGCCCTATTGGTGTGCGCTAAGCTGCTGCTAACTCCTACTTGGGTTAGGATAAAGTGCAGGCCGGTTGGCTGATTTGCCTGCTCCAGTCCAAGTTAGGATTGGGCTATTGGTAGGAAACATATCCTAGTTAATTCAGTGAGACTTCTGAAGTAATCAGAGTTTTCTGAACCCCATGATAGGTAGCTGTTTTACATGGCATACTTGCAATTGAACCTACATTGCCATAAGCACCATATGTTTTTGGAGCAGAATCCTAAGGGAGACTAGAGACAGCACAGCATTATTATTATTATCAAAATAATGGCAAACATGCCATAAAGCATGTTTGCACCTCCTTAGGAGTACAAAAGGCCACTGCACCCTAGCGAGGCTATTGTGGGGGGTCGGGAGGGCAGGAGGAGGGTGGAGGGAGGCAGATTTGGGCAGGGAAATGGTGGGGGTGGGCGGGCCCATGAGCAGACCAGCCTGGGGAGGGGGCTGGGACTGGCCTCTAGCAGGTAGGCCATATCCTAACACCTATCCCCTGCCCATGTATCAGCCATACATGGGCCACTTGGATATGTGCCAGCTATTTCTTAGTGCAGACCTGAGTAGCCCCATGGGGGTGGCTGGGGCTTTAATTGGGGCTGGAGGACATAAGTCCACTTCCTTTGAGTTGCACCACAGCCACCTTCTAACCGGGTGGCTTCTAATATGGCACAGGCTGATCAGCCTGCCGATTCCAGCCCTGATTGGGATTGAACCTAATAACTTTTTATCTAGTGCCAGAATAAATTGTGCCCTTTTGATTAAAACAAACAAACGAAGAATTGAACCTAATAATATTCTCTTGACTTTAGGTCAATAACAATACTAGGTTGACTTTAAGAGATAAGGCATATAAAGGTGTGAAAAAGGTGTGATAAACAAAATACTGATAGGAAACCATAAACACTCAACAGGTAGATGAAAGCATGACAGCTGTAATGTAAAAGATTTAGAATGAATTTTGAAAAAAAATACATCCAAATATCATGAGATGAAAGAAGAAATGAAAAGCCAGTACATCTGATCTTTTCAAGGAATTTTAGGACAACTTCAAAGATGACAAAGACGACAACTAGCTTTGGATAAGTACTAGAAGAGGCTATCCCAGGGTGAAACATGTCATTTCAGTAACCCTACCACAAGTCCCTAAAGATGCTGGTGATAAATGGTTAATGAATGTCAATCAGGAATGTCCATCATGTGTCATCCTACTGCCTAGTCATGTTTCCTGGCTCCCCCAGCCCTACCTGCTGGGCATTTCTTATTATTCGTCCAATAATTGTGAGCCGCCTTGGATACCTGACCTGGCAGAGGAAAGCGGAGTTAAAAATACCTTAAATAAATACCTGTAGGTCACAGATAATAGAACTGGCATGCAAGCGTCCAGTGTGACTTTTGCTGCTCAAATTTGTTTGCTGAAAAGTCCTCCTCACAAAATATGACTTCCACACTGCTTCTGACTGGGACAAAATTCACTTCTTCAGAAGCCTACAAACATTTTCCAGCCCTCTTTTGAGTGTACTATTACTTTCTATGGTCACTGGTGAGTTTGGAAGCTGACCAGGCCCAAAAGAGAGTGATGAAGACACATGTTGCATCAGGGATCCTTAAAGGTGGTGAGACTCCAGGGGCCACTGGGCCGCACTCTCACTTTACATACTTCCCCACTATCGAGGGAAGGGCTAGAGTATATGACCACCAGACTGGACACGCATTTCATCCCAAAGATCTTTTCTGAGCATTTCCTTTCACTTGTCCATAATTTGATGGATGTCATAAAATGTCATCAGGCTGTGTGTTTCCTGAATACTTAGTACTGATGCATATTGTACATATTCAATAGTATAAGAGAACCATTTAGAATTTACTGAGGTCACAGTCCAAAAGGGGGAATTTGGGGGGAAGGAAGGGGATGGCAGGACTGAAGAGGGAGGGTGTGGCTCTCGGTGGCATCAGTATGTGCCAGGATCCTATCCCCTCTCACCCCAATTCCCTTTTTGGACCTAGGCCAGTGATATAGCTAGCATAGCTTGATGAGACCTAAAGGTCACTAGAAGGCCTAGAGATAAGTAAGTAGAAAATATTTTTACTTACCTCTGGCAGGCCTCCTGATTGCTTCCCACTAGTAGATGCAGCACACTCTGTCAGTTGGCTACACTGCTGTAATTCTGGGGGATAGGATTGGACAGTGAGTCTAATTTTGTGAATGATGACCCAAGACTATCACCAGAATTACAGGATGTTCAACTAGCTGAAGCTGCCAACATGAAGGAGAAGGAATAACATAATAAAGCAGCTGTTTGCTAGAATGAAAGATATCTGATAAAGAATGGGAGAAACCTTGGTTGAGCATAAGGGGAAAGAAATCACGATTCCAAGAATAATTAGAATTAAAACAAGAAACAAAAAATGAGCCCACTGACATACTGTAGTCACCATGTACCGTATAAAAAACCAAGCCTTTGTAAAACAACCACATTAACTTATAGCACAATTAACACAATTATATCATTGCAACAATACACACCAGTTGAATTTGACTCTACTTGAACAGCTGAGAGCTATACTGAAAACAAATCAATCGAACTCAGCTAATTAGAATATAACAAGTAGTTTGAAATTATGCAAAGCTTAAAGTCTTTTAACTCATTCATAATTCTGACTGTAAATTAGTAAGTGTATGTCAGTAACTTCATATGCCTGCTGCAATAAATACAGAGAGCAAGATATGTTTTGTCAATAGGCACCCTTCCTGCAAACTAGATATATAAGTAGGAAATAATGAGGTTGCTTAATGTCTAATTAATTAATTCAAGCTTCACGATAAGATCAGGAGATCCTGCTGACCCTGCATGCTAATCAGGTGATTGATTAATTGCTACAATCTTAATAATTATAGGTTATAAAGAGAAATACATTTAATGATATTCTACACTTTTCATTTCCAACCGCTTATCTATTCCCCATATATTGAACTATGCGCACATTTTATTCTTTTGTCCTAAGTAATCTCAAAGTCCGCCCTCAGCTGATCAGGCTAATGACATGCATTCACCTCTTAGTTTTTGTTCACTGTATCAGTTATACTTGGGCACAATCAACAACCACATCTCATTGATTTCAACGGGAGACAGTGTATTCTTCCACTGAAATCAACTGGACTTAAAATATTCCACTTTGGCTGCATCATACCCTTTGACTGGTGGTTTCAGCAATCTAACCCAGGGCGCAATCCTAAACTGGAGTTAGGCCGGCATAAGCTAAACCAGCAAAGTTTGGCCAGCATAAGGGGCACCGTAAAGTATGTTTGGACCACTCTCGGAGTCAAGAAGGCCAGCACACAGACGTGAGCCATCCTCCCTGACTCCAAGAGAAGTCCAAACATGCTTTATGGTGGCCCTCATGCTGGCCAAACTTTGCTGGTTTAGCTTATGCCGGCCTAACTCTGGTCTTCAAAGTGGACCGGAGTGGTCCGGTCTTCAAAGTGGTCTTCACTTTGGTCTTCAAAGACCAAAGTGGTCTTCAAAGTCCTACTGCTGAGTCCTACCTAGACTCTGAAAGGTGGCTTTCTGGCTGTACCCTACTGGTGGCATGAGGCTTTCTGGCTCCTGTGGCAGGCCTGATGCAACACCTCTGTTTAGTAGGCGCAGAGCTGAGGATGCTGCGCAGCTTGAATCGGAGCTGTGCGGCCTGGGGGCAGGAGCTTGTGCTGCTCCACCTTTTCCCCAGTCTGGCTCACTTCCCGGCCTGCCCAGCCTAACCCTAACCCTCCCGTCATCCCCCTGCCCAGAACTGCTCTTGCGCCACCGAACTCGGCTGGCGCAAGGAGCGGCGCAGCATAGTGTTGCTGCTAGCATTGGCCCAACAGTAGCAGCACTGACAGGGTGGTGGTGGTGGGTGCTCTAGCACCAGCTCTGCTGCCATTGGGCCAATGCTATCAGCTAGCATTGGCCCAACACGGGGCCTTGGATTGCGCCCTGGAATGATGTCATACTTCACTTGAAACCAACAAAAAATAAAAACTACCCCTGAAACTGAAACCATGTCATATCCATAAATACAGGTGATGTAGCACTGGCTGCTGAACAAGTATCTTTTGATTATTTAGTACCCATACCTTAATTTCCTATTTTATAAGGCATCATTGGTAATGTCTTGTTACAGTTGGGGAGAGAGGATCCCTCACATAAACAGGCTTGGTAAAACCCAAAAGCATTTCTCAACAGGGCTCTGGAAAGCTTCTTAAAATGCACTTGTATGACACATGGCAGGAACATCACAAATCAGAATCGTAGGCAAACTGTATTGTATTGAATTGTAGGCAAATGCAATTTTCCTGGCTCCCAGTTGGCTCCCAGACTTGAGACTCGCCTTGAAAGTATCTTGAAAGGTGCTGCGGCTTGACTTGAGACTTGGAGAAAAAGACTTGAATACATCACTGACATGTCCTTTTATCAATATGCACACACAAACACCTCTTACTAAGTGGTGACCTTTTGAAGTCTTCTAAGAGTTACTGGACTTTTTTTTTTACTTTTGCTGCTCGCTTGATTCGAAGTTAAGGCACTGAAGAAACAGTGAAACTTTACTATAAAAGTAAATTACTGTCACGAATATTAAGCCACAAGAATATAATAAACGTGACTGCTTACATGATTCTGATTTATTGATGCTGATTTGCTTGTAAATTATCACAAAAAAGTATTCATTAAAAATGTTAGGAACATGTGCAAAATAAAACTTGGCAGACTCTTTCTGGAGGCTTTAACATCTGATTCAGTTCTGAATACTCTTGGGGTACAATGGTATAGGCCAGGGGTAGGGAACCTACGGCTCAGGAGCCATATGTGGCTCTTTTGAGGATTGCATCTGGCTCTCATAGCTACAGGCAGCTACAGGCATTTATTTTTTTCGCATTTTTTTTACCCCCTTTTTTGCATTTTTTTTACCCCGGTGGCCATTTTTTTCTGGCTCCGCCCACTCATTGCACTGACGTATCAACCAGACTACAAAGCCATCAGCAAAACCATGCAGCACCAGAAGTCGCATTAATGGTGAGAAGTATTTTATTTATTATTGGTTAGCTTCAGTATAACAATGTTATTAAAAATAATAAATTCAGAGATTTATTATACTCTAAAATTGTTGGTCTTACTTAAAAATGAACGCATTTAGTTGTATTCAGTGTTAAAAAATATTATATGACTCTTATGGAAATACATTTTAAAATATGTGGCTTTCATGGCTCTCTCAGCCAAAAAGGTTCCCGACCCCTGGTATAGGCTCTTCCCCACTCTCACTGAAGTATACGAAAGTTTACATATACAATGGACAGCCTATTTTTTTTCACCCTCAATTCAATTTCTATGAACCACTATTGATAGGAAGCAAGAAGGACCAAGGGTTGTATTCAAAGCGGGTGGCAGACATGCAGACCCACCCGCATTCTGAATCCCCTTTCTTCAGTGCTGCTGTAAAAGCACCACTGCTTTCACTGCAGAAGGGATGAGCCAACTGCTGATCTCTGATAATGTTTGTGTCATAGATGGAGGCAGGCTCAGAGGTGGCGTCCAAGCAACTCTTTCCAAAATTATCTAATCCGATTAGCGCCCCCGTGAAACACATTGCTGTTGTTAACTTGGTAAGTAGGACAGGCTGGGAGAAGACTACATGAATTCAGCCAACTTTAGAGATGATTTCTCTATATGAGGGCCCAATCCTATCCACAGTATATGCTGTTGGATCATCTCGCAATCTGCCAGTGCATCTTGTGGGCTGCTGGTGTGGCAGCCGCTGAATTCTTCTGCAGAGAGCTGCTGCAAGTGCACCCGAAGGCCAACACAGGTGACAGCAACTCACAGAGCTCCTGCCAAGCCAGGTAAAGTGGAGGAAGAGGCAGATCAGAGGTCTCCATTCATCCCAGGTTACAATGGTCAAGGCGGATGCACTGCGCAGACTGACCAAGGATAGGATTAAACCGTAAAATGTGTAGAATTTCCCCAAGAAATGTCACTTATTTTATAAAAATTAGACCAGCTTTCCTCGATAATACTCAGATGTTTCTCCTTGGGAGGAACACTGAAATCTGCCTCAAATTCCACTTTTTTTGAAATTTCAGTGCCAACTGAACCTATCCTTTCACACATATTGCACCTGGGTTTTTGCACATATTGCACACATAGAGACACATGATCAACAAGTACTATGAATGGCTTGTGTGTCTGTACGTGCATCTCTCATGGTTTTGCAAAACTACAATCAGGGATGGAAATTCAGCTTCTAACACAGTGGAACAAATCCAGTGGCAAAAACCTCCTAAAGGCGGTTCATGCTTGTTCTGTTAAATAGTGCTCACTTTGAGTCAAGGGGTTTCATTACTATATTTGTGAACCTCTTGGCACTAGGGGTTGGGATTTCCCAAAGATTAAACATTATTATGTATTTTGCATCAGGGGTTGGCAGCAGAAGCTTCAGATCACTCATGCTGAAGGGTTAAAACAATAGAAGAGATTTTTATTTCAAAATACCAGTCTTATGAGCACACATCTATATGTCTTTAATTCTGGAGGTAAGGTACATATCTGTCTTACAGAATTGCGGCAAACTGCCAGAGTTCCTAACTAACAGGGATGGCAGGCATGAAATACTATCAGTGTTAAGAGCCTCCCTGCCTATACTCTGGATCAGATATTCTGTTATCCAAATTAATGGAAACCTCATATGAAAAAGGATTTATGCCTACCTTTAAATGTGTTAAACCCTGCTTTGTGTTTCACATGCCTCACTTTGTGACATGTGCCATTATGTCACGCCTAAGATTATTTCCGAAGATTTCTGTCTCTGAGTCACTTTCAGTTTGCTTTCTGTCTGCCTAAAACCTTCCACTCTGCAGCACCAATTCCAAATGCTACTAAATGAAGGATCTACCGCACAAGCAAAATAGGGTGCACGCGCATATCTTGGTTCTGTTACTATTAGCACAGTTGTTTCTATTTCTACTGGTCCCATAATTCACTCCAGAAAATGTGTGTCCACAAAGTGGGTCAAGTTTTCATTGCTGCCGCTGTCTTCTGTCAGCACATATACAAGAGACTGATTGAAAAGACAAGTGAGAAGCTCAGCTGCATGGCATGGGAAGCTGGGACAGATCTGGGCAAACCTGATTTTCCTTGCTTGTTTTTGAAAAGATGCAAAATAAATGCCATTCTGGAAATGGCACTTGGTACCCAACAGACAAGCCTGCAGAAGCGTGTATAAACCTGCCCAATCGGCAGGCTTCCTTTGCTCTTTCTTTCTATGGTTATTAAAAGGAATCAGAGACAAATTCTTGAAGCTTGCATACTTCTCTCGTTTGCCTTCATTCTTGTAAGCACCCTCTGTAGGCAAAAAGTATGTTTTCTTCAAGGGTTCTTTGCCTGCTCAGCAGCAAATGTAGCACTGTTTTAGGGCAGTTGCATCTAATTCTTTGCATGGTTGCATCACAGCCACTTAACATCTGGCCTTGCCACTACAGAACTCAAAGCATTTCCTTAAAGATAAGGGGTATGACATTTGTATGCATAAATACCTGGAAGTCAAAGGATTCTCTTAAAACATATTAATAATCCAGTGTTATGCATATTTGGCATAGATTTTAAGCCAATATACACCGCTGCAGCAAAGAGGCCCTGTGGTAAGGCCCTGAGGTCCTGTTATGGTCCCAGTGACACTGCCAGCAAAGAGAGAATCAAGATTTCTGAGAGTAAAACCCAGATTCCTTTCCCGCACTTCTGCACAGTTTCAAATGGAAGAATTTGGCACATGATACAGAAAGGAGGCACAGAAATAAGATGCTAGGGATGAGATAGCAGCATGACCAACCCTGTGGCAGAACAATCAATTCACAGAGAAGAGCGCAAACTCTACATACCCTTTGTCTCATTATGAAATCTTACATACCTGACTCGCCAAACAGTTTTTGTGATTTAGAAGCAGAAGCAGTTACTGAGTTACAGAGCTCTTTTGCTCATATATGTCCTTCCTAATTGGCCAGTTTTGACTGGTAATGGTAAGACTGGTAATGGTAAGGCAGACTTCTTGCTATAAGGCAAAAGGAGTAGTTCCATGTCCCTGTCTCTCAGGGCACAATCTTAATCTGGAGTTAGCCCAGAACAGTTAGGCCAGCAAACTTTGGCCGGCACAAGGGCCATCATAAAGCACATTTGGACCACTCAGGCAGGATGGCACACGTTTGTGTGTTGATCTCTCTGACTCTAAGAGTAGTCCAAACATACTTTACAGTGTCCCTTGTGCTGGCCAGACTTTACTGGCCTAACTGTGCCAGCCTAACTCCAGGTTAGGATTGCGCCCTCAGCCTGCAACACTCCAGTTTCTCCTTTCAGCCTAGGCCTGCTTTTCATCTTGTCAACTTGATATGCCTTAGATTTAGCTCTCTACTGAAAGTTCACATTATCCTTGGGTGTTGCTTCTGAACATCTGTCTTAGTTTTTTTTTCATAATCACTCTGCCACTGGATTGCTCTGATGTTTTAGTAACCAAGAACTCTACAGCTTCTCTAACCACTGCTTCTCCAATGGGGCCCAAGTTGGGCCATTTGTGTTACAATTTTCATGCTGTGTACTGGGAAACCCTGGAAGCTTATCAGGTGTTCCTCAGTGTTGTTTGCCTTCGATCGGCCTGCGCCATATCCTAATGCAGTATTGGATAGGCTGGAGCCCTTACCATAGGGGAGGCTTGAGCCTCCCCTATGTGCTCCTCGGAGCTGTGCCTGCTAAACAGCAGGCGCAGATCCGAGGGGACTGCATGGCCCAAATTGGTCGAATCTTGAAATTGGTGAAATCCTTATGGCTGAATCCTGGGCCCACCTTCCTCCAGGGCCGGCCACCCCCTGGGCAGGCATGCCTACCAGCCCACCCAGAATGCCCAGAAACCCTGTTGCAGACGTGCTGTTGCTGCAGCGGGTGGGCTTTCACCATTACGCAACAGAACGCAGCGATCGCGCTGCCGCTCACCCGGAAGACACGCCCAGCGTACCGGTAGGCTGACACTACTGCCCTGTTGCTTTGACGCCGCATGGTTGTCAGGATTGTGTTGTAAGCCAGAACCATGGATAAACCCGAACCACTCCTGAGACTCTTTTATAATGCACGCAGGCGCAACTATGAGCTGGCCTCATGCCAGACTCCTGCTAGGACTCTTGTTTCCTGAGCAAAAAAAGTAGTCAGGTCTGGGCCTATTCTTACCAGCCTTGACAGCTGTTGCTCAGCAGACATGCAGGAGTCCTGAGCAGACAGGTTTAGGTGGGCAGAAGGTATAGACTGACAGTTGAGCTGCCGGTTTTCAGATGGGAGATAGAATGTCAGGCTGTGACAAGCTGCTGTATGTGTTGTGGCAGGACGGAGGCACTGATGAGCTGATCAGTCACCACAACTGAGGGCTCAATCCTATGCTTCACCAGAACAGGAAGGCCTGCAGGTCTGCGCTGTATCCAGCACAGCATTGGAGCAGGCAGGAGCCTCCCCGGGGCAAGGGCACGTTCATGCCTCCCCAATGGATTCATTGGAACTGCACCTACAAAATCGCCCACATCAGGGCCGCAGGGACCAGGGATACGGCCGCATCACAACCCCAATCCCTTTCCAGGCCAGCCCCCCCCCCCCCAGCCCAGGAACACCTCTTGCCCCTCTCCCTCCTTTGTGGCTCCCTTGTGCCAGACAAATTTGGCTGGTGCAAGGGAGGCTTCTCCATCTGTAGTCTGGGGCCGACGCTACTGGTAGCATTGGCCTGAGAGACGCAGTGCTGATGTAGGAGTGCCACTTCACGTCCCCACATTGGCGCTAGTGACGTAGTGCTGACACAACAACATTGTGTCGGCGCTACGTGGTGCTTGGATTGTGCCCTGACAGTTGCAGGTGAGTGTGTGAGAAGGCCGGCCGGCAAAAGAATGGAGTATGACCTTGGAAGACCTGTTCAGACCTGAAAACTTGACTTATGATCAGTCGGGATCTTGCTGTTGGCTGATGGGGGTAAATGCTGCTGGGCACCACAGCCAAGCCCTTTCACGGTGGCGGTGCCACCTCTGCTGCCACTGCATCGCCCTCCAAAGTACAGGAAGCACTGATTAAATACTGTCCAAAGGCATTAGAATGGAATAGTGGAGCATCGCACAAGGCCCCATAAGGTTCAGGTGGGTTGGGGTGGCAGCCTGCGAGCCTGGCCCCTGGGCAGCAAGGTGGCCAGGGACATGACTGCTTATGCTTGTCTGCTGAAGCTCTATGGCATGCAGCCAGAACCACACTATGAAGGCTACATCTGGGAGTGAGGATTTGGTGACTCACAGAAGACTGTGTATTTGTAAAATCCCCACTGGAAAAAAAAAATGGTGTTTTAGACTAGCCTGCCCATGTAAGCTGCCTTGGGCATTTCCTTCAGCATGGGAAATGCAGGATATAAATTCTTCAAATAAGCAATAAATCAATAAAGTTTACTGAAGGAAGCCTGAACGTCACTGCTCCAGTGTTGCTGCTTTCAGAACTGTGGATGAGTCTATATTTATCCTACTGTACATGGACTCACTCCTAAAATGCTTTCCTCCATCATTTCCAGAGACCTGCCTACCTCACATCTATTCCAAAGTAGCAGGGCTGGTTTCAACTCAAATAAGAATAAACTGCATTCCCCCCACCCCCACTCACAGCTCTGTTTCCTGCTCTTGCTCTGGAGAGAGATAAAAGGGGCACCCTCTGCTGCTCAGGGAGAGGAACAGCTCAGAGCTTCCAAGAGAGCCTGCATCCCAGCATCATCATTTGAGCTCATGGTATTTGACTGCTCACACAATGCAGGCTGATCCTTCTCTCTCAGGTTGAAGATTCCATTGACATTGTAATGGAAGGGTGCGATAGCCTGATGTTGGAGAAGAAACTCTCCTACAGGTACTTTCTGGAAGGGTATGCCAGGTTTTAGACCATCCCCCCCCCGAAGCACTTTTGCAAGTACCAGAGATGGTAACTAAGCATAGGAAGATTTCCCCACAGTTCAAGCTTCATTCTGCACCTCTTCCCCCAAACCGTGCTTCTTCTGACGGGCCAGGCATTTGCTCAGCCGCATCTTGCCCACTGCTGCAACAGCACTCCAGCCATCTCCCCTTCCTGTCAGTGCCGTGCTGGCATCTTGGCACTGGGGCCAAATGCCACCTGCCACCTGGTGACGCGACACCAGCATATCAGTGGTTGAAAAGCACTGACATAAAGTACCTCTTCATGTGCCTTCACCAACAGCCCCATCCTACCTAACTCCCCATGCTGCATCACATGGGGGAGTGTCAAGTCGCAAAGGCCTTCTCAAGGTAAGGGGACATTTGTTCCCCTGCCCAGGGGGCTAAGCCCTCACAATCCTGCTGGATCAACTTGGACTTGTGCCAGTTATTTTCTTGGCACAAATCTGAGAGGGCTAGGTAAAACGGATCAAGGCCAGAAAGAGGGATAGGATATTGACGATGTCACTGCCACTAATCCTATGCATGTCTTCTCAGAAGTAAGCCCCATTATAGTCAATGAGGCTTACTCCCAGGTAAGTGTGGATAAGATTGCAGCTTCAAGGCAGTTCACATAGGCCTCCATACTCCTGCATTCCGGAGGCATCACTTGCGAATCCATTACCCGCCCACAGTGAGGTCACAACAGCCTTAATCAGCCTCAACAGCCTCACAACAGCCACACAATCCTCATGGCTCCGTCCTCTCCTGACAGCTTTAACTTTTTGGTCTCCCATTCAGAATTCAACCAGGACTGCTCCTCATTAGCATCGTTTGGGCAGCCTTCATTCCAACCACCAGACCATGCCTCCTGCCCCTTTTATTTATATACTGCTTTTCAACAAAGAAGTTCACAATGTTTCCCAATTGTATGCTTCCCACATCTTCATAATTGTAAAGTATTGGGCAGAAGATTTAGTCGAGAGGGTTAATGCCTCCGTTTACCTGAAGATAAGAGCTGAAAATCTGAAGGTTGCCAGTTTGGGACTACCGGAAGTCTCTGTGAGTGGCAGACCTTGTAAATTGTGACTGATTAACAGCTGAGCTGACTTCGGCTGCCTTGTGTGAGGGAGAGTGTGCCGGGTCAGCTGCTTCTTTGGTGGGAGCAGGGAAGCCGCTTATCAGCCAGCAGAAGACAAACGGGTGGCCAGAAAGAAGGACTAAATCCAGGAAGATCCATCTGTATGTGTGTAGTTCTTGGAAGATTTTCTGTAAAAATTGTAAAAACCTTCGGGTTTCTGAATAAAATCTGCCTATGTAAACCGCCTTGAATTAGAGAAATCATTAGAGAAATCTGGTGACCAAAGAAAGGTGGTATATAAATACAAGTATTATTATTTATTATTATTTATGCAGCCCAACCCTATGCATGCCTACTCAGAAGTAAGACCCATTATATGCAAGGGGGCTTACTCCTTGGTAAGTATGGACAGGATTGCAGCCTAAATGGCTCCCTGTCCTAAAAGGCCTCACAGTTTACAAAAGATGCAAAAGAAACACCAGCAACAGCCACCAGCAAAATAAACAAACAAAAACACTGTGGTGGAATGAACAGGGGGGGGCCCTATTGTGCACCATGGTTTCCCTTGGGAAATGTATGTTTCCCATGAAGCTGTAAAAGCACTTCACTGAACTTTTTTTTTTAATTAATGAAGATGATCATATTACATTTGTGTGTTGACCCTCTCCACGCAAACAAAACATCAGAACTTACGGGAAAATATTTTAAGAGTAAATTTTCATGATTTTTTTTTTTTAAATCTAACAGCTTACCACAGCAGAAAGCATTGGTCAGGTTTCAGGTAGATTATGAAGGATTCGTGTTTGAGGGAGTATGAAGACAAAACTACTTCCTTCAATTTCAGCCCTATCCTTTGGGCTTTTTTGTGACAGCAGAACGAGCATTACACTGTTACAGAAGGCCCAACAATGGTACAAGGATCGCACCACCGCCAGACCCATCTGAGCCACTGCCACAAAGCAGGGACAACGTTGGAGTCACACTGCCACAGACCCCAGGTTGCACTGCTCATGGTAAGGTGGCAGTGGGAGTGTTTTGAGGGTTGGGGAGGGTTGGAGGAGTTCGGGGCAGATCAGGGAAAGGAGGGGTGGACTCTAGCAGCATCAGCATGCACAAAAATTCTATTCTCTCTCCTTCGCCTAATCCCTCCCCTTTTCTCTCTCCTCAGACTCAGAATCTCTCCTTTTCTCCCTTTTCAGAATTAAAGCAGCTAATTAGGGAAGATAAAATATCTCTTCCAGGCCCCCTGATCCCCCTCCCGCGGGATATAGCTTGTCCCCTATTAGAGCAGTTGCATCATCACCAATGGCAGGGGACAGGACTGGGCCTTTCGTGTCTTTCTTCATGATGGTTGAAAAGCACATCCTGTTCCCAGCAATTTTTAACACACGTCATGAAATATTTGTGTTGTTTCAGTGCTTCAGACTAAGAACATCATTGAAACACCACACATACATTCACAATAAATGCACCATTTTCCCCTCCTACTTGATTTGCCTGCACCACCATTGCGTTTTACACTATACCAGGGGGCTCCAGTGTTAAGTGCTTTGTTTGAGTAATCAGGACATTCAGAAAGGCCAATTTGCGTTCCTTCTCCCTCTCCATTGTGAACTTTGTAGATGGATGTATACTGTTAATGTGGCATAGAAAGGAACTGAGCTCAGCTTCATCATGGTCCCAGATCACAAAGCTATAATCCACATATCCGAGCCATGTGGCAGGTTTTTGTATCACACATTAGTGCTGAGCAAGACCAGTATATTGATGGTTCTGCATATACAATGGCAGTCCTATATGGTATACTTGGATTCACTAACTAAAAAGGAAGATATACTAATCTGTTAGCACTTACTTTCTGAAAGATATTGACCTTTTAGCACTATTCCAGTCTTTTTAGTCCATGACCCACTTGGTTGGCATGGTGGCTGGGTAGCATCCCATAGTTTGGGCAAGTGTTTATGTATGTATGATTGAGAGTGCAATCCTAATCTGGTGTCAGCCTGGCATAGTTAGGCCAGCAAAGTTTGGCCAGCACAAGGGCTGCTGTAAAGCGTATGTCTGTTATGTAAAGTGTAAAGGGAGGATGGCATATGTCTGTGTGACGGCTTTGCTGACTCTGAGAATGGTCCAAACATACTTTACGGTGTCCTTTGTGCTAGCCAAATCGTGCTGACCTAACTAGGCCAGTCTAACTCCAGGGTAGGATTTTGCCCTGAATAATGTGTGTGTGTGTGTGTGTGTGTGTGTGTGTGTGTGTGTGTGTGTGTAAGAGAGAGCAATATCACAGGCCCAGACTAGGATCACTGTGGGACTATATGTTGGAAGCCCACAGAAATAGCTAATTAGAATGTAATTTAGAAAAGCCTTGAAAATCAAGGTGTGTAAAATGTTCCTTTGTCATTGCTGGTCACATGATGGGAGCTCAGTAAATTCCATTTCCCCAATAGCTTCTTTGGCAGTTATAAAATATTTACATTTCCAGGTGATTTGGATGTACAGCTCTCTGTTCCTGCTCCCAGTGGAAATAACTTATCACAGCCCTGGACCCACATAAAGGGAAAAGAGCTCTCGCGTCTGATAACCTGGCCAGTTTTGCTACTTATTGCTTTGGCTTGCTTCACAAACTGAGATGCTGACCTTCTGAAACCGTAGTCAAGCTCAGATGGCATTAGTCACAGTGCTGTCTTTTTATTATGCATATTTCAAATTTAAATCTGTAACAAGATGGTTGTGGATCAAGACCACAACTATTCCTTGTAATGAAATCAAAGCTGTCTTGAAAAATAAGAGCAGCAGAAGATTGAAGTAAAAAAATCTAGGAGAATGGAAAAAAAAACTGAAAGCAAGGATACAATTTAAAAAGCATTTTTGCTCAATGAAAACTAATGAAGATTTCCTGGAAGACTTAAATGTACTGAAGTATAATAAAGGTGTAGTTGTCACTAAGGCAGCCAATCTAGATCTGGGTTTATTGCTTCAGATGGGAGCTGCATGATTGAATATTCTGCATACAAAATTAAGTAGAAAACACTTTGTTTCAAAATGAGATTTCAGTGCTGGCACCGGGTTGCAGTGGGTCTTGGGGCAAGGCCCAGCCTTGGGCTTGTCCACCCCATGGCTGTGCCTGAGTAGTAGGGCTGGACAGGTGGGTCCTCTGGACAGATGCCCTACCTGGCTGTTCCCTTATACCATCCCTGGAAAAAGAAGGACTCCAGCTTACGAAATCCTCTACACCTGTGCTTCCCAGATGTGGAGGGGTTTAAGACTCTGAAATACCAGATGTTGTTTGTGGAACTACAGTCGTGTGTTAGGAACCCACCATTCCAACACTGTATATGTTATAGCACCTCAAAATTCCTTATTTTGGTGAAGGAATGCATAGTTGTACTACCATTCATACATTCCAAAATGTATGTCCCAGTATGGAAAGGGCAGCCCAACCGTAAACTGCCTGGTTCCCGTAGGAGCCAGTATCAAAGTGGTTACTGCTATATCCCATGGCATCCAGGCAGCCGCTGGAGGCTCCTCGAGAGAAGTTTATCCCCTTCTGGGGAAAGAACTGCTACCCACAATGGGACTCCTCTGCTCACCACCTCCTCTGCTTACTGGCATGAAACAGCCCCAAGTTGGGCTGCCAGGCCCAAGGCGGGGATAAGATCCAGTGGTAGAAGCCAATGCCGGGTCCAACCTCCCCATGGTCCTGCTCCTCCTCTGCCTCTGCGCAGTTCTGCCCCCTCTGAACCCCAAACGGGCTTACCAGTTGCCAGCACTGCTGTAGCGCCGGCTGTCCCATCTGGCCTCATTGGGGCCTGGTGCTAACTGAATGCCAGTCCAATGCGGGTGGTGAGGTGTCACAGACATGTTTTAGGGCATCTTCGCTAAACTTTTAGCTGGTGGTACACACGTACTGCTGGCAATAACGGGCTGAGGATTGAGCCCTTAATCTCTATGCTAGAAAGAGTGAAATATGCCAGGAAGAGTGGCAAAAACGCATTCCAGTATAGGGAATGAAAGATAACTTCAAGATATCAGTCTCAAATAACCATGTGTACTTCATATGCATTGTCGGCATGTATTCACGCACCGCTTTACGTGTTCCTTGAGTGGTATGAGAACTTCTGCTTTATGGCTGCTTCCCGTGCTAGGCAACTTTTGAAGTGGAATGATCACATGGTTGGGCTGACCATAGTGTTTCCCATATCCACAGAAATTGTTCTGCCCTGATTGCTACCCATATAATGTAACAACAACAATTGGCCTGCTTCCTTGAGCCTTTTACAGTTTGCTGATATGGTCAGGAAGCAGCCACCACCACCACCATGACTGTACTGAGTATTTGCCAATTTTTATTTTTAAAACTAAGATAGTATTCAAGGGAAGAAAACAGAAATGTGTCATTTTTCAACCCAATTTGCAGCCATTGTTTTCCAGATATTCATGCAGTTTTTTTCCTTATGATTCTTCTTCCTAGCAATAGTCACATGGGCCAGATCACATAATGAATGAAACGTTTGTCAATCAGATTTAGCGATGTGCAGATGTCACTGAGAGCAAACAAAGTGGATTTCAGGAAGTACTTCCCTAATTCTCAGCAGCTGATCAATTTCATTCCTTTTTGATGCGGTGCCCAGAAATGGCAGATACATTTCTACACTGCTGAAAAGATTTCTGAAAAGTGTCCCTCTTTATGTTCATCCCTAAGTGCCAGCCAACAACCTCTTTGTCACTCAGATACCATATGAACCAAGCCGTAGCCTTGTGCACTTAAAAGCCTAGATTTAGGGCTAATGCTATAAGCATGAAATTGAATTTTGTCACAGGTTGTGTTTGACTATCACCAGTGACAATGGCAGAAAAGTATAGAGTTCTGTAGCCACTTAAGAATAGATTGAAATCAGTAAGAGAGCTGCAATAAATACCAACAGAATAAGAGCTTCATCAGTATCAATATCACCCAAAAGGACAATTTGTTTTTCGTACAAGTTCAAACAGCATTCTGCTGATTAAACTGTTGTATCTTCAATCACATAACTCTAGGATTTTATTTACGTTCTTTAGAAGTGTCTAAGAATCTTTGCATCATCATAAAATTCCAGTGTTTAGGTTTCACTGGGGAAAACCATGATGGGTAAACTGGTTTTAAAGCTGGTTTGTGATATAGACTTGCCAGTAGAACTGAGCTGCAATCTTCTCTGTTGTTGGCTATTTGCAAGCTTAATTTTTTACATTCATGAACTCAGAAGAGGCACAGCCACTACATGTTTGAAGCCAAGTGAAAAGATATATATTTTTTTTTTTTTTTTTTTTTTTTTTTTTTTTTTTTTTTT
>JAJKFI010000014.1:3224087-3284087 GCA_029204185.1 Lerista edwardsae
ATATAAAATTTATCAGAATGGAATTTTAAGTGGAACAGCTAGACACCTCCTTGACATTTTATGAAGTAACCTGTAAAGACCACTTTTTTTTTCATTGTAACACATTAGAAAAAAAAATAACTCATTTTTCTTATAAGTAACAATCTTCTAAACCCCATAAATGACTGCTCATTAGCCTGTCAATGTTTATAATGGCTTTCAGAACCGTAACAAGAATTAAAAATAGTTCAGTGAGCAGAAATGGACATTAATTTGTCGTACTTAAATATGAATTCATGAATAAGCTATCTGCAGCCCTCCCCCGACCCCCACTTTCAAACTCAAAAACATTAGTTTACTTCCTGTTACCTGTACCTTACCCATCAAGAGCTATAAGAGGAGAACCTTCTCAACTGAGACATCTGAACATGCTTCATGACGCAGGAGAGAACTGCCCCATGAAAGAAGAGACAGGAGAACAATAACATTCAGCAGTTTAAATGTTGTTTTGTTCTGGGAATGCAATCCAAACAAACCACTGATTGAAAGAGAGAGGCAGAGAGTGACAGTGTCATAAGGGAAAGGAATGGATTTAACCTCAAAAGAGCAACATTATACAAAGATTGTCTACACATCAGAAAGAGATGAAAGGCTGAGAGTGCATAAAACACTTGACTGCTGTATAACCTACATGGGAGGTGGGAGCAAAATGAACATCAGGCAGTGCCCCATCAACCTACTACAGCCCCTGAACTACTAAAAAGGCAGCACTTCAAGAGGACATAGCAGGTACATGGGGAAGCATCTCAAGTACATATTAGAACAGAACTTCTCAGGGTCTCCTGATTTCTGCACTGCACAAAAACTGCAGCCAGAAACGAAGAAATGTGTTATGTTGTTTTCCTGTTAGGTAATTATATGAATCCTGGAATGAATCTCAAAAGACAAAACGCTTGTCCTATTTGTTCTTAAGCTGAAACGGGAGAAGGGGGAAGAAGGGGCGCATGGGTTGCACTTCCAGTGGAGACCCATTCCTCAGAGTATCTGCACTGCGCTGAATGCTAAACCAGCACAGGGTATCTCAAAGCAGCCAAGAAAGAAATTTTGCAAGATTTATTTGACTTTGTTATATGAGATGCTAGCCGTGAAGAGCTTTCGTTAAACCTAAAGACTTTTATGAACATAAAATCAAATTAAACAGCACATTAAGGGTTCTATCTTCTTTGACTGATGTGCACGCGCAAACAACTCTCATTAACGGTAATGGCAGTTATGCACGCGCATCAATTGGAGAACAGTTCCCTAAGTGCTTTATTGTTCTTCCTGAAGATTTTTCTCTATTGGACTTTAATTAAGCTCCTGCTAGGCTTGCAAGTTTTCGGTTTTCAAGTTTTTTTTTTTCTTTAAAGAAAATAAAGTGAAATCAGCTTCTTTGTCAGATGAGATCCCCCCAATTGCCATGGTTGTGCCAAAGATATCAAAATTAAAGATCCATTAGAAGCAAGACATCTGTCCTGACAGTTACCTCGCAGTTTTGATGTGTTCATCATCCTGATGCATGTTTACCAACTGATCAGGAAAGAATTGGCTTTGGCCAGTGACTTTAACAATGGCTTGATTTACACAAATCAGCAGGTGAGGTTTTTCAGTGCATGGAGATAAGCATTATCACTTGGTATTGCTGCAGATGAAGCTGCTGCTAAAGGCACAGTTGCAGTATGGCAACCCTACGTTGGCAAGGACTGTACAAAAGTGAAAGTGGGAATAAAACAGGAAGTTGTTATGAACACATACGTGTTGTACTTATCATCAAAAGGCAAACCTGGGATTGCAGAAGATGCCCCCCTTCCTCTCTCTCAGTCACACACACACACACACACACACACACACACACACACACGTTCAGTTCTTTTCCTTATACACAAATATCTAACTTGTAAATATTAATCCTCTTTTATAGTATTATGTTTTGGCTGAATGAAATATGAACATAACACATTTAATTATGAGACAACACTTCTGCCATTTCTTATTTTTCCAGGTGTACTGAGCTCTTTTATTTTCTTATATTAAAAGAAACAGACAAATGCTGAAGCCATAGAAATAAGCATTGAAAAAAGAAGAAGACAGGAGCAGGTAACGCAATATTTGGGATATATCGTCTTCAATTTGGGACACTTTTTTTTTTTAAAAAGCGCATAGGCTATTTAATTAACTGCTACTGTATGTGATGTACTTACTTATCGCCTCCACAAACTGTTCAAAGAAGCAGTATGGGAACAGTGGCTCAGGCAGCTCTCTGAAAAACATCTTGAGTGCTCCGGTGACAACGTGGATGTCCTCCCACTGGCTGTCGTCCAAATTCAGCTTCTCTTCTGGGAAAACACAAGGAGAAATGGAACAACTGGTTTTAATGAAACAATTACAAGACACTAATTATTATGTTAATGTTTGCCTACTATCATCAGCAACCGTTAACAGCCTTCTGCACCTAGAGGTTTGGTGCTGTGCATGAGTTTTTTTTCCCCCCCTTTCTTTTTTTTTTCCGTAGGAAGAGAACATTTTCAATGGAATACCATCTGTAGGAATGCAGCTAACAAAAAAAAAAAAAAAACAAGAGGCACAAAGAGACAGTAGCATTGACACAGTATGTCAGATACATTTACTCCCATAATGCATCAGTAGGAAAAATTAGCAACACAGCTCAACATGATTCAAAGCTATTTGGTTTCGAGGCCGAGGGGCTAAGAGTTGCCAATGATGACCGGCTCAAGGGACCGGCCTAAAGGCCTTGCCGAGCCAACAGGAGACATATGCTAAACATGGCAATACAAAATGAGTTATTGCTTTACATGTGTTAGCTTTGCTATATACAAGGGAATAATGGGCAACACTTTTCTCCTTTTTTTTTTTTTTTCCTTTTGCCTGAATGTAATGTCAGGAAGGAATTCAGCACTGTATGGGGGGAAAAAAGATATTAATTCCTCCTTACTGCTTTAACAATATTTTGTTTGGTTTTTAACTCTGGGAGGAAGATTTGCCCAGCAACAATATTAGACAGACCCCTGTTGGCCTACCTAGGCTATGCAAAGCTGTCAAAAATGATAACACACTAAAGACAAACCACAAGTGCTTGCAAAACTGGTTTTTCTGCACAACAGAAACATTTTCTTTTGAAGCTTGACTGAGCTGGAAAATTTAAATATAAAAGGAGGAATGCAAAAAATAATTCTAATAAAAAGATGGTGTGATTATTATTCTGCTTTCCTTGAATACTTATTAGAAACATCTGGCATTACCATTATTGGGCTAGAATAAACTACAGAATCACGGACCTGACAAAACTCTGAGAAAGTGAGAATGCCTGTCACTCTGAATTAACAGGAAGCAAAGTTCTTGACCATGGCACTGTTCTAAACATGGATGTATATTTTTATCTTAAAATTGTAATATCACCTTCCTGCCTAAAACACAAACTATGGTGGTGGGCAATAAAAGAAAATACGATAAAAACAGAGCAAACGCAAAAACATTCAAACCAGCAAAATGACAGAACAGCAGAGAGCTGTACAACACATAAGTAAGTGATATTACTTTTACTTTTGGACAATTTTAATTCTATAAGCTGGTAAGGATCCTACAGGGGAAAAGAACACAGAATCTTAACAAACAGCAAACCCAGCAATTTTGAATGTTTTTTTTACGAGAACTCAAGTTTATCTTGTTTAGGCACTGTTAAAGCCAGTCCTATTTGTACAGCTATTCTGGGAAATAGCATAATGAAAAACCCGAATATCCACCAATTAAAACATTGCTAATTTCTTTTTCTCTCCAGACACAAATATTCAGAGAGGAATACACATTTAGGTAAAAAGTTTCTGAGTGCGGTATCTTTAACAATTATCTACAAATGACCTGCTTTTTATAACCAGAGGTTACAGTACAAGTGAAAAGAATACATTTGAGCTGGTTTTCTCTTTCTTTGACAACCCCACCATCACCACAGAACCCGAGCCCTTTCACCATCCTAAAAACAATTCACTCTTGAAATTGAATTAGAAGAAGGGGGACTTCCATTTAAACTCCCAGACCAAATTTGATTGATTGTATTTCAACAATTAGCTTTTTATTTTTTTTCCCCACACACCATTCAAATAGACAGACAGTGTCTTTGCAGGCCAGTTTTGCACAGTTATCTGCTCACAATAGCATCAAAAAGAGAGACCTGATGGGGTTTACTGTCACTTTAAAGAACAGGGTGGGTTTTCACACTGTTGAAATCTGTCAGATATTTTGAAATGTCCCTCTCACTATGGTGCCACACCCCCTGCGTGCCCTTATAATAAAATTGGTTTTACTCCTGATTAAATCATTTTCTCCCTACCCACTACCATACTTCTCATAATGGACCTGTGTGCACTACAGCTGGTGTTCTTCCCATGGTACCAATTCTTACTTTATCTTTTAAGCACTTTGCTGCTAAGATCTCATGCAGAGTGCTTATGTTTTGTTAAGAGCTTCATTCTTAGAGAAATAGCTTAACACATGTTCTAAAAATGTTGTACAACTTATTGCTTAAAACACATTTCGAAAATATATAAGTACTGTAGTGCTGGCACAGACCTTTAAGTGGAAACCTTAAACAACAACAACAACAACAACAAAATACAAGCCTCTAGTGTGGTAGAGGTTTTTTTTCCTCCTCTCTGCATTGGGTTAAATGTCTACAGTGGAATACACTGATTCAAAGACTTTACCAAGAATTAGCTGCCCACATTTTTTTGCACTGTTTCAAGCTCCTCAAGGCAATGTGTGAGGAATGTATCTTCTTGAAAGGAAATGGTGTCATTTTACCCTTAAGCATTAAACAAACAAACAAAAAAAACTGTTGGAAGGGAATCGTGCCAAATTAGAAGGGAGAAAAACTAACATCAAAAATCAAACTTGAAATAATACATCTGTTTATGCAAGGTAATGTTTTCATTTGTATTATTGGGAGATATTGGGAGATACTTGAGTATGGTTGTGCGTGACCTAAAAGAGCATCTTTCAACTCTGACATCCTGGACAGAAGTCTTACAGCCCAATCCTAACCTGGTTGGAATAGACAGGTTGGCAGTCTTGTGCCATATTCAGCCCAGATTAGGAGGCAGCTGTGGCGCAACTCAGATATATGCCCCCTTACCCTTAGTCATGCCCCAACCACTCCTATGGGGCTACTTGGGTCTGCCCCAGTGAAATTGCTGGTGCAGATCTGAGCAGGCTGGTGTAAGGCCGGCCTGCTTGGGAGGAGGCTTAGGATACCTCCTACTTGCGGGAGGCCCTCCCAGGCCTGGTCTGTCCACTGGCCCCCTCCACCCTCCCAATCCGCCCCCTTTCGCCCTCCCTAATGCCCCACACTAGCCGAACTCAGCCAGCACTGGAGCACTTACCTGTGATAGCGGGGAGGCTGCTTTCGGCCTTTGTAGGCCAACTTCTAACCATTCTGATTTGTTTCTGGAAAATCTGCAATATTGCCACAGGAGGCACTTTAATAAGTGCCAAATTTACTATATGACAGGTTGTATGGACTTTGCCATCTCAGAAACAATGTCAGCTTCCTTTCAAGCAGCCCAGTCCTAAATCCTGATGGTTCCCAGAGGAATAGCAGCACAGAAAAGACTGCCACTATATCCAGTGGGGCCAGGATCAGCTGACAGAGTTTCATTGGGGTAGAATGCAGCCAGTGGCCATGGGTCTCCTCAGATCTGAGCCCACTATTTAGCAGGTGTAGAACCAAGGGGCCTGTATAGGCCTTCATGGCCTAGGAAGGGACACAGGATTTGGTGGCAGAGTCTGCTGCCTCCTGGTCCTGGTCCTCCCTCAGCCTGCCCTCCCCCCCCAGTTCTGCCCTTCCCCCACCCTTTCCCAGGAAGCCTCATCACCAGCTAGCGGTAACACTTACCGCCACTTGCTCCAGTGGTGGGTCTTCCCACCACTAAAAAAGGAATGGGAGAGAAAAACAGGAGAGGGGGAATGGGGAAGGCAGAGCACATGCACTCTGGCCTTTTAAGGAGTTTCCAGGCTCTGTGTAAGGAGTTTCAAGACAGTGTGATGAATTACTTCCTACGATCCTCTAGGGAACTACCGGATTCTGGAAACTACTGATCTAGTTGCTACCAGCAATGCCTTCATGGCTCCGCCTGCTGGCCAGCATGGCAAATTTCTATAAATGTTTGCAAACAGAGAGTTTGCTGCCACTGCTGCTACTACTGATGCATTACTGACAGGGAGAGGAGGCAAGCACGTCAGGGGCCAGGAAAAAAGCTGGGGGGCTGTATGTTTGACACCCCTGCTCTAGCCTTTGTTTGGTCAGACACATCACAAGTTTTCTTTGCTCTAGGCATCAGCCAAGTCATTTCATTGCCCACAGCTTCTCAGTAAACCAAGGAGCCACCTGGCTCTACGCCAGGACAATTCAGGCACAATCTGATCCAAGGCTTTAGCCACCTCCCCATACCAAAGGGCAGCCAGAGCATCAGGTGAATCTGCAACACTGGAACCTGAGAAATCCCCCAGAATCCTTAGGAAACCATCCAGCTCCATCAGACTCTGGGGGAGGACCATACAATTTGGTTCCCCAGCTCTGCAGGTGCAGTCAATTGTTGCCACGCTAAAGCTCAGTATAAAGCATATTATAGCCTATATAAAACAGCTGGCTTTACATCTTTTAAGTGCACTAGTATCATTTTAATTGTTTTTATTAGTTTTATTTCTATGGAATTCTTTTCCAGGGGAATTAAGAACCTCCTTCTTTATGCCGTTTTGGTTAGGGCTCAAAACATTTTTGTTCTGCCTTGCGTTTGTAGTGTGAAGTGTCATTTTCTGTCATTGTCTTTCACCTATGACTCAATTGTGGTGCTTTGGCTTTAGTAGTTGCTCTCCTCCAAAATGCAATTACCCTTTAAAAAAAAATGTTGTCGTTATTGTTCACTTTTTAATATTACATTGTTAGCTGCCTTGATCATTTGCTCCGGCAAAAGGAAGGAGGGTTACAAATCTTTAAAATAAATAACACTTAAAAGTTTTTATTAATTGCATTTTGTGTTATATTTGTACTGTTGAACACCACTTTGAGCCCTGGAAAAGTGGTATAGAAATCTTTTAAACAAACGAACAAATGGATGGACAAACCAACCTAACAACCTTCCAACCCTCTGACGTCAAGTGAGACTCTAAAAATGTCACTTCTCAACAGATTAATCCACCTGCTGGACACCTAAAGCCAAAAGAACTGCACTCCCTAAAAACACATTGTGGGCCTAACCCAGAGCCCACTACCGCAGGCACTACACTCATACCGCCCAGGCAACTGTTGCGCATGGTGCTCTAAAGGGCCTCCAATGCTGATGGTAAACCCTTACAGCTGGTGCTGGGGCGGTGCCATGGTGCCGTCGCCCATGTGTGCCCCGGAGGGAGCACTGGTCGCCAGCAAGCAGTGAGTTTGCTGCTCACCAGGGATGCAGCCTTCTGGGGCAGGATGGAAGGACATTCCTGGGTGGGGAGAGAGGTGGAGTGGGGAGCGGGAATGGTGGTGACTCTCGATACCAGTTCCCAACCTCTGAGTAAGGCTATGCGGCCTAACTTGGAGGCCTGCACGGCTAAAAAGCAGGCACAAGAGCTAGTAGACCCATTGCCCGCTCTGCACCCTTTCCCCACGGAACTTCCCGGGGCTGCCTGGCTGCCGCAGGATGCAGCAGTAGCCGCCTGGCTACCACTGCGCTGCTGGGTGGTCGGGAGGTTCAGGATTGGGCTGCCCGTCGCAGGAATCATGAATGATTATGACTCTAACCAATAATACAAAAGCTGTGTTTAATTTTGTCAGTGTTGGTATCGAACAGTGAAAGTGCCTACTGAAAGGAAAATTGGCGCAACTAGGTAACAGCGTAATGGTGTGAACAAATGGTAACAACAAAACTATGTCCTATGTATGTTTCTATGTATTATTAGAATATGCCTGTTGTGGGGCTTTTGTTTATAGCAGTTCTCTGAAACTTCAGTTCACTGACCTCTGGGCAAGTTGGAAAAACCTGGAACTGCTAATTTAAATCTTAATTGGAGTTAGAGGGATATAAGATTATGTTGTGGCATTCTCATTCTTGGAGTGACTCCACTGATACTCATTGAGTCACATCGATCAGAGATTAACTCTGCTATTATTTCTGAATAAGGAAGTCCACTATATCCAACAAAACCACAAGCAATTCAGAAACAGTAACATGATGAAAACAATACCATATGTTTAAAAGGTTCTTAAGGCATACTTAGTTAGCAACCCAAGTTAGACTTGATATGCAGCCATTGCATCATTATTCATACACAAGCGGGTAAAAGGAAATATCAGAGTTTGAATGGGACGATGCAGACACTTATTATCACACTATTGTTGTCTAATCCACTCTTCACCTTCTCTGCACACCATTTAAAGAATGTTGCACTGCCATAAATAGCTGTCATGTGCCCTGATCTTATAGATATAAACAGCTGCAATAGCACACAGAGTAGCTTAACTGACATGACTACAACAACACTGTATGTAAGGAAGGTGGAGCAAGTTTAGCCTGTTGTATTGTCTATTGGCTGCAATCTTTTCATAATTGGGTTCTCCCATTTATTTGGATAGTTGGGTTTTGACAATACAAAAGTGGATCTAAACTAAATAGGGAGATCTGGATTTGACAGGCTCATGGCTTCCTTCATCTTTCTAAGGTACTCTTCCATAAGGGATGTGTGAAAGTCAATGTGTGAATTGTTGCTTTTCCCACTTTGTGGCTTATGTGAAAAATCTTGAACATTCGTTAATTCAAAGTAGAGTAATTGCTTTATTAGGATTAGTCACAACCGGACACTTTTAGCCTCTGGTAGTGAAGCAGCTCGTTTCAGGTTGCCGCTGTTGGGACGAAGACATGTGGCTGTTCCCCTAGATTTTTGAAATACTGTATAAAGATGAGGAACTGCCAGCTTTTGTACTTCCAAAATGGCGGGTGGTGGTGGTTGGAAAATTTCCAAAATGTTTTCATTCCAGTAGTTCTCCATAAATATTGATCCAATCTCCCATCAACCAGACACTTATCCAAGTCTACAAAAAGTACAAACTGCAGGCCAATGAGATGCTTCCATCAAGCCCATTTCCCCCCCCCCATCTCAATTTATTTACCAACTAGCCTAATGATGAATTCTGCAGAATTTGAAATCTCGGTGTTTCATGCTCTTTACTTGGTCCTAATAAACATATTACCCTACTTTATATCTTTCTTCTAGTGGACCCACACAGCTACCTACAGTTTATAGTTAGAGGTCTTCTAAAGAAATCAGTCAAGTTAACATGGATAAGCCTGGAAACTACCAACCTGCGGTGGTGACCTGAGTATTTCAAAGAGGGCAAAATATTGGGTTTTTTGTTCAAGGCTTTTCAAGGATTTTTTTTTTTTCAACAGAGGAAGTGAAGGGTTAGGGCAAAACAGTGTCTCTTTGTCCATGCTCATGCCCATGATTCAAAAATATCTCCATGCTCCCTGTCATTTGAAAATGGGCTTTGCAATTAAAGCAGGGTGCTCGAGGATCCTGACATACAGCCCTTTCATTCCTATCCCTTTCACTGTTTTTAACACAGCTTCTGTTTCCATGTTGTCAATGGCCTTCTCATAGTACACAATGTTTCATAATATTTGGCAGACTTATTCAAAACCTGATTCACTGTCTGCCTGTGATCCCTGGGTCAGGAATTACTCCAGACGTAAAGTTCCCCAAAGGGTAAAACAAATTATTGCAATTAAGATTCAACAGGAAAAGATAAAGAACAAATAATAATTCGTCCATCCATATTTGTACGATTTAAACTCAGCATTCATATTTTCAAGCAATTTCCAACGAACATGTTGCATTACATTGTAACTGATCCACTTTGGAGACTAAAGTATACTTGCTGCTAAAAAAGAGTCAGACGTAAATCACAGGGAGAAATTTAAAGACACAGAAGGCCAGAATGGAACTTTATAATTAGCCTTGTCGTACAGCTGATAGCAACCCAAAAATGTAATGAAACAATCTCCACTGTAACTTAACTGGACTATTAACAGTAAGACTATTGATTGATGCAATAGTCCCAAGCTAAGTTGTACTGGTGGAAACTGGGGATCAAATGGAAATGTCTTCTTCTACACAGCAGTTATTAGAACAATGATTTTCAAACTATGCTGTGGAAAAGAAAATTGGACTGGAAGATGCATTCTCCCTAATCTTTCCCCAATGCACAATGGAGAGAGATCATGATGAAAACAGCATCAACAATGCAATTGTATGTTGTTTAATGTAAACTGCCTTGTGGATCCTAAGGTATTGGAGGATGCAATCCTAATCAACTTTCCAGCCTGGAATATTTATTTATTTAATGAATTTATACCCCACCTTTCTGCTCCTATGTTAGGGCACCTAAGGCGGCTTACAATAAAAAATACAGAATAATTTTTTTTAAAAAAAGATACTTAAAAAGCGACAGACCACAATGGACAATACAATCATTAAAATTGCATATTAAAAATACAAGTTAAAATACAAGTAAAATATCAGTTAAAATACAATAAAATACAAGTTAAAATACCAGCCAGCATATCAGCAGTTAAAAGCTTGTTTAAATAAAAAGGTTTTCAGGCCCTGCCGAAAGATTGTCAAAGAGGGAGCAGTTCGTAATTCTAAGGGGAGAGTATTCCACAGTCATGGGGCCACCACAAAGAAGGCCCTGTTCCTGGCCGCCATCCCTTTCATCTCTCCTGGTGGCGGCACAGTCAGAAGGGCCACCCCAGATGACCTGAGAGCACGGGTAGGATTGTATGGAAGAAGGCGGTCCCTCAAATACCCTGGACCCAAGCCGTAGAGGGCTTTAAAAGTCAATACAAGCACTTTGAATTGGGCCCGGAAATGAGCTGGCAACCAGTGCAGCCACCAAAGCAATGGTCCAACTGAGTTGAACGGACGAGCCCTGGCAACCACATGGGCAGCCGCGTTCTGCACTAGTTGCAACTTCCAGACCGTCTTCAAAGGCAGCCCCATGTAGAGCGCATTGCAGAATAAGGGCACTGCAGCACTGAGGTAGGAGAACGAATATTCCCTTACCTTGAGGATGCCTCCGTGACTGCCCCCAAATGCAGGATGCAGCACATGTCCCATTGGCACAGCTATGTTAGTGCTGGAAAGTTGATGAGGATTGCACCCTAAGACCCTCACTGCAATCAAAGTCTTTAAGATGCAATCCTAACCAACTTTCCAGTACTGACATAGCTTTGCCAATGGGGCCTGTTCTGCATTCTGCAGTTGGGGGGGGGGGCTGTCATGGAGGCCTCCTCAAGGTAAGGGAATGTTTGTTCCCTTACCTCAGAGCTGCAGTGCCCTTACCCCAGTGCTAGAAAACTAGAACTGTCCTTCATTTATTGCAATAAGCCAGTAAATTACTCATTTTGAAAGACTAATACAAATATGCCCTTCATGAGTTGAACAATGAATTCAAAATCAAAGGAATTAACTATTATAGTATTTTAGACCTACACACAAATGAGTTAGCAATTCGGATTCTTCAACCTGTAAATTCTCAGTTCACGGTTTTTATCATTGGCATTAAATGTGTGGCAGACTGGCCTTAAAATATTTCATATTTTAAATATGTTGTATTTTATACATATTTTATTTCATTTTCTAAATAGATTTTAGTTTGCACAAAGCTATTAGGATGTGCTGGAAAAATTCAACATGTAAATATGACGACGCCTGGACATTTAAGCACTTAATTCTTAAACATCACGGGGAAAAATGCTTTTATTTTTTGATATAACTCAATGATTGCCCAAGCAAAACACAATTGGTTGGTCTGAACTTTCTAAATGACTGTTTCATAATGGCTAGTTTCATAATGCGAATCCATTTTGGATTATCTGACCGAAGATAAGACTTCAATGGACTTACAGTATCAGTCACCACTTTACCAGTGCCACAAAAGGGAATTGGAATTAATTGGATTATGTTAGTATCCACCCGCTGATTGTAGAAAAGTCTCAAACTGTAACTATTTCAAACAGACCATATCTCTCATCAACTAAGGGATTTGCACTTCAGCTTGCCACGAAGGCTTAATTTCTTTGCTATGCTCTCCTTTGGTTTGGGAGAGGTCACTGGAAGACTTTATTCAAGTTTATTCACACTGATAGGGCAACTCTCTTCATTACTTTAAGCTACTTTATGTCGCAGCGACGCTTCTCTTTATCTTTTGGGAAGCTCAGCTTTCACTTCTTTTCAAATGTGACACTGTTGTTGAGATGGGTCCCTTATGTGCTGTGCTAGTTTGGCAGGGTGAGGAGGCAGAGTTGACTAGCAGAGGCTGATGATAGAGTTTGCTAACAGCATTTCACAAGTGACACTATACGGCCATTTCAGATTGGTTTTTTTTGTTTTTGTTTTTTGGTGCACTTGGATACAGATACCCACACACAACATGGACAATGCTCTGAATTGCCTAGGCGGAAGACAATTATAACTAATTAAAAAAAGAGTAGGTCAATGAAGTTGCTGACCTCTTAACTAGAGTATGCAACTTGTCCCTTCAAACGGCCATGGTACCAGAGGATTGGAGGATAGCCAATGTCACGCCAATCTTTAAAAAAGGGAGAAGGGGGGACCCTGGAAACTACAGGCCGGTCAGCCTAACGTCTGTTCCGGGTAAGATGGTGGAAAGCCTCATCAAAGATAAAATCCTAAAACATGTAGAGGAACAAGTACTGCTAAAGGAAAGTCAGCATGGCTTCTGTAAGGGTAAGTCTTGCCTCACAAACCTTTTGGAATTCTTTGAAAAGGTAAATAGGCACGTGGATGTGGGTGAACCTGTGGATATCATATACCTGGATTTTCAGAAGGCATTTGACACGGTCCCCCACCAAAGACTGCTGAAGAAACTTCACAGTCAGGGAATAAGAGGGCAGGTCCTCTTATGGATCCAGAATTGGTTGAGGGCCAGGAAACAGAGAGTGGGGGTCAATGGGCAATTTTCAGAATGGAGAGAGGTGAAAAGCGGAGTGCCCCAGGGATCTGTCTTGGGGCCCGTGCTTTTCAACTTATTCATAAATGACCTGGAGACAGGGATAAGCAGTGAGGTGGCCAAGTTTGCGGATGACACAAAACTTTTCCGGGTGGTAAAAACCAGAGACGATTGTGAAGAGCTCCAGAAGGATCTCTCCCAGTTGGGGGAATGGGCAGCCAAATGGCAGATGCGTTTCAACATAGACAAATGTAAAGTGATGCACGTTGGGGCAAAAAACCAAAACTTTACCTATAGGCTAATGGGTTCTGAGCTGTCTGTGACAGCTCAGGAGAGAGATCTTGGGGTGCTGGTGGACAATTCAATGAAGTTATCGACCCAGTGTGCGTCAGCAATTAAGAAGGCCAATTCCATGCTTGGGGTCATTAAAAAAGGGGTTGAGAATAAAACAGCCAATATTATCATGCCATTGTACAAATCAATGGTAAGGCCACACCTGGAATATTGTGTCCAGTTCTGGTCGCCGCATCTCAAAAAGGACATAGTGGAGTTGGAAAAGGTGCAGAAGAGAGCGACAAAAATGATTACGGGGCTGGGGCACCTCCCTTATGAAGAAAGACTGCAGCGTTTGGGGCTCTTCAGTCTAGAAAAAAGGCGCCTGAGGGGGGACATGATTGAGACATACAAAATTATGCATGGAAGGGATAAAGTCGATAGAGGGATGTTCTTTTCCCTCTCTCAAAACACCAGAACCAGGGGGCATCCACTAAAGCTGAGGGTTGGGAGAGTTAAAACAGATAAAAGGAAGTACTTTTTTACCCAGCGGGTAGTTAATCTGTGGAACTCCTTGCCACAGGAGGTGGTGATGGCATCTGGTCTTGATGCCTTTAAGAGGGGATTGGACAGATTTCTGGAGGAAAGGTCCATCATGGGCTATAGGCAATGATGGATTGTGCAACCTCCTTACAAAGGTGGTGGGCTACTGGTACCGGGTGCAAGGGAGTGGCAACAGGATGTAAGCATCTTGTTGTTACATGCCTCCCTGGGGCACCTGGTGGGCCGCTGTGAGATACAGGAAGCTGGACTAGATGGGCCTTTGGCCTGATCCAGCAGGGCTCTTCTTATGTTCTTATGTTTATGTTAATGGTTCTCAAATGTTTGAGCATCGGGACCAACTTTTTAGAATGAAAATCTGTCCGGGACCCACCAGAAGTGATGTAATGGCTAGCAGTGCTGTCATTGTGATGCCAGAACCTGCTGCTTTCTGAGAATGCAGCAATAAGTTGGGTTATTCCTCGGCCATTTTCCAATAGCAAAGTGAATCAGAAAGAAAAAAAGCCTATTTACAACCTTGACGCAAGCAAAACAAACACATAGCCCTTCCTCTTTCCAGCATCCCATCTTCCTATATTGTCAGTATGGCTGCCCTAGGTGCTTCATGATCGGCCTGCAATTGGCTCATGACCAGTAGTGCTATCCAGCCGGTACGCTGGGTGGGACTTATGTTTGATCAGCAGTCCGCCCGTTGCGTCACGCCGCGTTCCGCCGCTTTCCTGCATGCTACTGACTGGATAGCACTACTGCTCATGACCACTGGTGGGTCCCAACCTACAGTTTGGGAACCACTAGAGTAGGTTACATGTAGGGGTACACTCAGTGCACTCATAATTCAAATGATTTAGGAACAGGAACTCACTTTTGATTGGCACTTGTCGGGAACCCGGAACCAGCCACAGAGCCCGTTAGGATCCGGAATGCCCGTTCTGGACCGTTCCCCCTGAATGACATCACTGGGTACACTTGCTTCCTCTGGCTTGTTTCCTACCCACCTTGTACTTAGCCTGAACCCTTGGTTCTCAAACTCCTCAGAAAGTGTGTGCAGGAGTTGAGCAAAGCCAGTGCCCACACTACCAGGAAGCTGGGGCTCACTAAGTGGAAAACACCCCCTTCCATCCCTGGGAGCAGTGTGATTCTGGAGGTAGTGCTGTTGCTTTTCCCTCCCCCCACCCCTTAAAGGGAGAGCTTCTCAGGCTGCGGCATTGTGACGCCCCAGTTTGAGAACCTTTGGCCTACACTATGGCCTTCTTCTCACTCAGAGCAAGAGGACGATTGATGGAGTAGTGATTCTCCTCTTCCGCCAATGCAGCTGTCACAAGCAATCATGGTTGTTGTTGTTTAGGTTGCTTCCTTCCAGGATAGTGCTCAAAACAGGATTGCTCTGCATGCTCTGACTCTCAGGCAAGGAGGAGACAGAGTGATCCCTCCACTCCCCTTGGTTTAAGTTTGGCCTCCTGTTGGTTCCTCCCATATTGTTCCTTCAACCACACAGACATTGCTGGGAGTAGAATTCTTTTTTGCTTCCAGCATCCTCCACCCAACCTGTATACAGGCGTGCCCTGGTATCCTCTGAATCGGTATCCATGGTTTCAGTTATCCACGGATACCATGGATACTGGGACACCTAGTAAAAAAATAGGGGAACGTTGAATGTTTTTTTTAACTTTGTTGCAGCAAAACCACTGATGTTCCCCTATTTTCAAAAAGGCATCTCCAGTATCCGCGGTTTCAGGTACCCATGGTGAGGTCTGGAACAGAACCCCAGTGAATACTGGGGCATGCCTGTATTTGTAGAAGTGGCTTGGTCAAAACCAGCAGCCAATAGAGATCAAGATAAGAATGATGTGGCATTCCCCTCCCTTCCTCACTGCTCCTGTCCATCACCTTACCTGCCAAGCCATGTAAAGAAGGCTGGGCCAGGTGATGGAACAGGAGCAGTGAGGAAGGGAGCCATGAGGAAAATGGTGGAGCTGGAGCTTAGAGTGCCATTTCAGGCAGTGCTTCAACTTGGGCTGGTCTTGCCAGAAGCGTAGACATCCCTAGAATTCTCCCGGGGCTACTAAGAACTGCTCCCAGACATAACTTAGAATGGACCCAGGTGATTTCCCCCCCCCCCGGAGACTTTAAGGCAGTATGATAGAGAAAACATTGCCACACACTCACCCCACTCGTATCCTAATCAATGAAATTTGCAGGTTTTAAAACTGATAAAATATTTTTGATCAGAAACAATAGTGGGACAGAAGAAATGTCAGTAGGGCACCAGAGATTCTAGTAGCAGGCACATTTTGTAGTACAGTGGCAGGGTGTGGGCTTGCTGCATTGCAGTGCTGTTAAGTACACATTGCAGCTGCCAATTCAGCCAGGATCAATTGTCTCCAGAAGCCAGCAGAGTTCCACTTGGATTTTATAAAGGGAGTGATTGTACCCTGATCCCTCCTACCTACCTGTGGTTTGCAGGGAATTCTGGTGCGACTCTTCTGCAGCAGGCGGGTGTTGGCAGAATGATACCCTTCTCCGGTATCATTGTATTGAGGGAACAGAGGGAAGGCCTGTCAATGCCTTAACAGAGGCCTCTTGAGGATCTTGAGGAAAGGAAGGGACTACCCTTCACCCAGATCCTTCTCCTTGCCTATGGCTGATTTCCCTGAGTTCTGCTGAGATTCCAGTCTTAATTCAATGGGGAAAGAATTCCATAATTGAGGTGCTCCTGTAGAAATGGTTCTCCTTCTTGCCACCACCAGTCAAACCTAGAAATGGATGACATCCGTAGAAGGGCCTTTCCAGATATCTTCATTGGCTCTTCATCTCATATGGAAGAAAGTGGTCCTTAAGACATCTTGGCCTTAAGCCATTAAGGTTGTGATTCCCAAATTTTTTTTGACTTGCGGCTCTCTTGACCTACTGAATCATTGGCTGCAACTCCCCATTACAGCTACAATCCTATAATTTTTCAGGAGTTTTCACAAGGCGTTTTCACAAGGATTCTTTAATTCTCCTGGCTGGTTTCTATGACTCCTCAGGGAGCCATAGCACGCAGTTTGGGAACCACTGCTTTAAGGGCCTTAAAGGTCAAAACCAGCACTTTGAATTGTGCTTGGAAAGAAATCGGCAACCAGTGTAGTTGGAGGATAAGTAGTCCAACAGCCATTAAAGATATTTTAAAACTTCTGTCCATGTGTGTGCTTGCAACCACTCTTGCCTCCATCCTCCAGGGATTCAAATATAATATTGTATCTCCACAGCCAAGGCAACAGGATGCTGATTGATGCTCCTTTATGTAGCCCAATGTATCTCCGGGTGCATCATTGCAGCCTGAGCAAGGAGGTGCTTAACCGATGGTGATGGTACTATATCGACAGACACGTGCAGATATGCGCAGTTTTCAACTGAGCCTTCAATTTGGAGTAATGAATCTATTTATCTAAGAATAATCACACGGGTGGCCCCATGGACATTCGTGAATCAGTTGTTTCAGAGTTTCATGGCCCAATCCTATCCTTCACAGCACCAGTGGAGCACATGCTCTGCCGGCACAAGCCACCACAAAAGCTGTAAAGCACTTTTATTTGCAATGGCATGCCTGTTTGCAGCACTGACGGGAAGGCCAGAGCCTTCCCATAGAGCTGAAGCCACTAGACAAGGTAGTGCTGGCGCTGAGCAACTCAGGGGTGGGGAGAGAGCAGGGAGGGATGGAAAAGGGCAAGGGTGGTTGCAGTGAGGGTGGTAAGCAGGCAGATTGGGACTGGGAGGGGGCTGCCCCAACAAATGCTGTATCCTATCCCCTTCCCTGGTCTGATCCACAAATATGGAGTAACTCGGACTTGCGCGAGCAACATCACTGGTGCAGGTTCAGGCTGACTCATTGCGTATGCTGGGGCTTACCGTCTAGTAAAGGGACAAATGCCCCATTCCCACAAGGATACTTTATGCCTGCTAAACTCCCTTGCCTTGGTGCAGTTTAGGTAGGATTGGACTGACAGTCTTCTTTATGTAGAGAACTTTTTTTGTTACAACTCATTTTGAGTTTGATGGAAAACAGGGAAGGGAATATTTCTATTTGCTTCTGCGAAAAATTTTGGCTGCATTTTGCAATATAAAGACGCTCTCTCCCTTAAGTTACTGGGCAATTCTCCCACCTACTGATGGACTAGAACAGGAACACCTGTAGAGCTCAGCACTGATTGATCAACAGTTAAAGAAACTGAATGTTGCAATAGCTGTCGGTAGCATTCAAACTGAGCAGAAACGCAGCCTTCCTTTGGATACAGAATTCTAAGCAAAGTTTACAGGCAGCAGACAACAAAGCAACTGACAAGAAAGATAGCATCTGCTTTTCTGCCTATTCAAGCTGAGGTTTTTCATTCTAAATGCAAGCAATGTTTCCGAAGTTAACATAATTAACTGAGAACAATCCTGGAACATCATAATATAGGATACAGATGGAAATTCAAAGCTTTAAAAATGTCATATAACTGCAACAGGATTACCATTTTTTATAAAAGAACAAATCTGAATACTAATCAAAACAGGTGTTTTTATTTCAAACACTTCTGTAACGCTGTGAAATTACCAGCAGGGTTATTTATGTATTAGCTGGCTATGAAGCATTCATTTATTTATTTTTAAAGTATGATCTGTGATATCATCAAAGTGATGAGATTAAAAACGAATGACACTGAACATTGCTTCCTGAAACAATGAACGACCAGGAGTTCAATTGCTTGGTAATTTCTGTAGGACTACTTGAGAGATCCTTGTAGTTGTTAATCTCCCACTAACTATTGCTTTACGTTATTAATTCTATTTGAACGCAAACAGCAAAGGCTTGCATGCAGGTTGGTCTTTTGACACTCTGTTAGCAGCAACTAATCATTTGCTTACCATTTTTTTTTTAAAAAACTAAAAGGTATTCGATCTTGAGGATGAATTGCCATCAAAACGTTAACGCTGAGAAAAGCGGATGGAACAACTCCCACTGCGTAACTTGTTGTCATTTTTTTTGTGTGGCGTTCATAATAGCTGGAGCCTTTCTAGGCAAGATCTTCCATATTAATCTAGCGTTGCATAAAATTCAGGGTAACAGGTCTAGGGGTCAAGAATCATTCATCATCAGTTGAAGTGACATTTGCAACCCTTCACGCAGCAGCTGCATGAAAGGAGAGAAAAAGGTATTCTTATTAAAGGGAGGGGGGGTCGGAAACAATCCGAGCACTATCTGGTGACAAGGAAACAAGGTGCCACTATGTCAGCATGGTAATGTGCTTAAATTCGATGATGTCATTCTTCCATAACCTCAGGAGTCACAAGGCACAAGGCAGCTGCATTCCTGAACTTAGTAGTACTGCTGGAGATAAGTAATGACTGGATGTAAATGAATCGCATTAGTGTGGCTGGGAACACAGCTCTGTGCATCTCAATGATGATTTATATCAGGATCCTATCTTGTTTTTTGAGAATTTTCTGCTTGTTAACAAGGCAGCCCTTGTTCTCCTGGCATCCTCCAGGCATAATAGGTTCTGGGAAGCTAGAGCAGATAGCTTTTGAGACTGCAAGACAGCATTCCAAGACTTTACAGCAGAACATACTGGCTAAATTGGGACTTCTAAAGGCTGTTAACTAACAAATAAAACAGTTTTCTCTCTCTCTCTCTCGCTCTCAAACTGCCTGCCATGCTCTCTGCTGCATGACCTGCCATCCACCAAATGGTCAACTTGGAATGAAAGAGCCAAGGAAGCAAAATGACACTGGAATCATTAATATGAATATATATTTGTGCTGCATCACTAATAATTCAGAGTTCTTTTTATATTACAGGTATATTTTAAGACTATATATATTATAAGTCACAGCCACTCTTTATTATGTGATGCATTTTTGCTTTTTTGAATTATGCACATTTTAATGTTATTAAAAGTCCAATCCTACCTAAGTTCTTCCATGCTGATGCAGTGGCGCCAGAGTGTTTTCCACTGCTTTCAATGGGGAAATGTTGAGTTGTCTCCTTGACACCTCAACTCCTTACAACAAATGTAAGGGGATACTTGCCCCTTGTCGCGGCAAGCCCCAGCATCTGCTGTGGATCAGCTCAGTCCTGTGCCACATCCATGTGTCAGATTCATGTTTCAAGGTCAGGCCTGGAAAGGTTGATGTATACAGTATATCAACTGTGCTGCCCCCAGGAGGTGAGGGGGATGGCGGCCAGGAACAGGGCCTTCTCGATGGTGGCCCCCCCCGACTTTGGAATATCCTCCCCTTAGAATTAAGAACTGTTCCCTCTTTAGCAATATTTCGGCAGGGGTTGAAGGGTTTAAATAAAAAAAGCCTTTAACTGCTGACGGCTGGCTGGCATTTTATATTCTCTTCTTTATATTGGATCCATGGGGCTCACGTTTAAGTTTTAAATTTTAACTGTTTTAAATATTGTTTTTAACATTGTTTTTAATTGTTAAACTTTGTGTTTTATTATATTTTTAATGTTGTAACCCGCCTTGGGTGCCCATGGGGCAGAAAGGCGGGATAAAAATTTAATAAATAAATAAATAAATAAATAATATATATGGCGTGCAATAGTGCTGCCGATTCCATCCCTTCTTGGGTTGAATTTGACCACCCTACCCCTTTTGCTGCCCTCCCATGCCTCATTCTACTCTCTCACTGACCTTTCCCCATCCAAATGTGGTGTTACTTGCTCCTGTAAGCATTTCTCCAGGCACCAGTGCCAGTCAGAAGGCTGTGGCCTTCCAGCTAGTGCTGCAAACAGGTGTACTGTCACAAAGCACTTTCCAGTGCTTTGGTGACAGCAGAAAGATCTACGCCAATGGACAACACGCTCTGCCAGCATGCCACTTGCATAGGGTTAGGTTATAAAACAGCATGCTACCAAATTTTGTGCTTGTGTTGCAGGCCTATATAACCCTTCCACCTTAAAGATGTTGAGGCTTTATATTTACAACTATGCTACATATGAATGTCTGCATCTGAACTGCGCTTAGTTGATTTGTGTAATTCACCATTACAGCTGCATTCTGAAACATAATGTAATTGTTTTTTGATAAATAGAAGCCAATCTCATTATCGTAGTTGGGAAAATCTAACCGTTCTTACCAGATTCCCTTATAAAATTATTAATTTACTGTTATGGCAGAATACCGGTGACCAGCAACACATAGGTAAAGTTAACTGCTATCAACAGAGTTTAACTCCATACAACAATATGTGCCATGACTGACTACGCCTGCAACCCTAAGATATATACTTGAACATAATGCACATTGAAATTAATGGGATTTGCTTCTGAATAAGCATGCTTGGAACAGGAACGTTAGCAAATTTAATCAGTTCTTGGCTGAGAAACATATGTTACAGAATCTAAGCATACCAGCAACATCCTTTCCCTTTTCTACTCACCCGCCCACTCCCCAAAAGTTAAGAAGTCACCATATCCTGCTGAAAGACATTTTAGTGGAAACTATGCATTTCCTGGGTCCAGCATTCCATTGCAACAAAAACCCCTCTATGGATTCAATGAGGGTTCTGTCTACAGAACAATGGCAGCTTTGACCTCTTGAAATGTCCTCTTGCAGTTATTTTCACCACTCTCTCACAAAGGTACTTCAGCCAACAGTCTGGTCACACACGTAGATCACTAAGATACAAGATGGGCTTTCAATAGTAAAAAACACATCAAGTCGAACCTGGGCACTGGCCATAGTATCAGGGAAATCACTCCATTAATCTTTTGGCCTTACCACGGAATTGTAAAGCAAGTAGCAACATCCAAAGCAGACAGAATAGAATGGTAGCAGAAGAATGACCACCATGTTCCCTTACAGCAACTGGACTTTTACCATACGTTATGTCTACTGCACCATAAAAATGTATCTAGGTATGTGATAGAGCCAGAGAAAATGCTTTGGTATGCATTCTGTACATCTGTGCTTTGAAACCAAGGATGCAATCCTAACCAACTTTCCAGCACTGGGGTAAGGGCAATGCAGCTTTGAGATAAGGAAAGAAACATTCTCTTACCTTGAGGAGGCCGCCATGACTACCCCTCCACTGCAGGATGCAGCACATGCCCCATTGGCACAGCTATGTCAGTGCTGGAAAGTTGGTTAGGATTGTGCCCTAATTCTGTGTTGTCTGTATTAACTGAAGTGTACCCATTTCAAGTGAAATCCAATCTCAGTGAGTGAAACGTTATGCAGAAACTTGGAAGAGAGAGCCACATAACTTCCTATGTTAGCTGCAATTACATTTTGTGTCAGTTAACGTTTCAACCAAAGCAACACTTCCTGGGTAATTTAAACAATATGAAATATGAGAAGTGCTACCGAATTGTCACAAAGTAAAATTTTGAAGCAGATTTTTTTCTGTTGGAAAACACACTGGATTTTATTTTTGAATTTCTATAGCACTCTCCCTACCTTTTTCCAAAAATGAGGAGAATTGTTCCACACAATTCTATGACCTCTTATTGGTGCTCCCTGTTAAATATAGGCTCGGCTTTAAAATAGGAAGATAATTTTAATAGGTAATTTTTAGGAACAATGTTCACAGCTGCCACTTTCCAGGTGCACCCTCACCCCAACTATGTCCCAAGTAAGTCATATTTCCACAGAATCCGCTGGCATTTACTTCTGAGCAAATGTGAACAGTACCCTTTATTGTGCATGTGTAGCCAAAGGCCATGTGCTGCCATTTGTCTTAATAATCTGTAGCTACACAACACACTCAGCAGGTTTGCCACGTGGTGAAGAACTAGAAATTTCATTGTGACTTGAGCCCACATGCTCCAAATTCAAATATTACCATGACCTTAGTGGTTTGCCCTTGGGAAGTGACTTTCTGAGCTTTACAGTATAATCCTATTGAAGGTTGATGCTAGCAGTGGCTGCTATGTTGGCCTAGTGTTGCAAACATTGCAAACATGCATGGTGGAAATGTCTGTGCTGGCCCTCCAGCATTGCATGCAGATCCCCAGTCTCTGGTGGAAATGAGTGACAGAGAGGCAGGGAAGGGTGGCTGGAGGGTGGAATGGAGAGGAAGGGTGTTTTGGGGAAGGCAAAACAGGGCAGTTCAAGCCCAGGAAGGGGCGGGATTTGCAGGGGAGGCCTCACTTGTACTCCATCCACCCTCCTAAGTATAAATACACAGGGCTGTTCAGACTTGTGACAGCAATTTAGCTGGGGCAGATCTGAGTAGCTGCATTGGACGGCGGAAGTGCTACTCCGGATAAAGGGAAAAAAATCCCCTTACCACTGAGGAGACCTCCAGACTGCTTCTTACATGCACTGGATACAGCGTAGGTCGAATGGCTCAGCTGTGCCAGCACAGTTTAGGATTGGGCTGTTAGTTTCATACCTGTACAATGGGGATAATAAGTCAAATTTATTTTTGCGAAGTAGGGTTGCAAAAATAAATTTGACTACATTTATTATTTAAATAATTAAATATTAGAAGTGTGTGTGAGGTAAAATCAAGATACAAGCACATGCCTGTCCAAGTATGTCTATTTACTTATCATAGTAATTCACAAATACTTGTTGCAGTCCTATTTTATGTGTTCAGTTCTCATTTGCTTCTAGGAGGGTTTCTGTTTGAGATTAGAATATCTAAAGCAAGATTTGTTGCTATGCCTGAAAAGCATTTCTCTCTCATATCAATCTTGACAATTGCCTTTAAACAGTTATATACATAAGTGTGGCCTTTAAGAGCTGAATATGAAAGTTTATCCAAAGAAGAAAAGTCCAAAAGAAAACAATGATGAAAATTCATTTTAACAGGTCCCCTCTCCCTCCCTTTTGCATCTGGGGAGTTTTTACAGTCTTTCAAATCTTAGAGTTCTTTCAATCAGAAGATGCCTTAAAGGGACAGAAAGCCTTAAAATATGCTCCCTATGTCTCTAGTTGAGAAAGATACATAGAAGGGGAGGAAAAGTCAAGCAACAATACAAAAAGCATTAATGCAGAGAACAGTGGGGTCTCTCCCTAATTTGACTTTCTCTACAGGTGGTCTGCAGCTGTATCCAAACAGGTTACAGTGTTGCCTTCTCATGAGGACTACAACAAAGTGGTGTCTGTATTCACAAGAATACATTTCATTTAGTGGCACCAAATGATTCAGGTCTACAAATAAGAGGGGGGGCATTTTCTAGCATAGCCTGAGGTAACTCCCTGTGCCAGCAGAAGACAGTAGCACTCTTGTTTGGCTGGCTGTGCATGAAGATAAAGGATATCAGAAACCGACTTCACATGACTCACTGAGGCCTACTGCCAGTCAGTGGCTGATTCATTTTGTTTGTATCAGCTTATACTCAATTGACTGCAGCAACAGACTAGACCAAATCAATAAGCGATATTCTGTGTTTTCATTGACTCTCTGAGGTAAATCAAATTAGTCTGAGTCTGGCATCAGATTCTACAGTGTGGAATGTCAGAATTCACACAGTGAACCTCAGAAGTAAAGAAAGCATATTTAGCATAAGAACATTTAAATCATTGTCCCCTTATAGGGAGAATATGGAAGAATAATGCAGCTGAAGCGTCCAAGCTTACTTTTTCTTAGCCTTTCCAAAGGACAACCTATAGTGCATTATGAATTATATAAAGGTAAAAGTTTCCCCACGACCGAACGGTCTCGTTGTGACCGACTCTAGGGGGTCACATCTCCATTTCTAAGCCGAAGAGCTGGAGTTTGTCCAAGGACAGTTTCCGTGGTCATTTGGCCGGTGAATATGACATTTGGGGAGTATATTCCTATTTGACCCCTAAGGGGATGAAAAGGGGTAAATGTTTTTACAGATTCCTCAATATCAATTAGGTCCTATGAGATATTGAGTTGGTTTTGCTAACAAACATACCCATACAAATGTTTAAAAACATAATTCAGGATTTTGCTCTAATCAACCCCTTAAAGGACAAATCTAGATTCGGGAGTGATTTGTAAAACCCTTTGGATTACTTAGGTCTTGCTGGCTTTTTTCCCTAAGCTACTGCCTGAGAGAGGCCAATAGCCTACAGGCCAACTTAGGCCAGGCCAGCCTAAGAAGCCTTTCCTGGAAGTTAGTTACTCTTGGGTCCTAAATGTGCACTAAGACAGATTTTTGAAAATTTATTCTCCAAAGGGTAAAACAAAAGGTTGAACCCCAAATAATTAAATTTCCAAATATTTGTCATAACGAAGTCTAAAAAACTAATGTGAGTTTCAAACTAAAGGGAATTTCAACCAGAACATGAATGTGGCGTGGGCCATGATGTTTGATGGAACCATGACTTTCAATAATTACAAGGTGTTGCCTGACATGGGGTAGTTGTGCTAAACTTAAATTGTTTATTGCAAACAAAGGAAAGTTTATTGGAGTCATAACGGATTTAAAGTAGTTAAATACCTTAGCGAAGCACACGATCAAGCTAGTTAATAATAAAACTTGCCTCCCTTTTTTCAGGGAGTTGCAGAAAAAATTAGGCAGGCCAGCCCAGGAGAGGGGCGGGCTTGGGATTCAGCCATAAGGCCGAATCCTAAGGCCGTTCAGGAGGCCGCGCCGCCCTGATTCATGCCACGCAATCTCCTCGGATCTGCGCCTGCTGTTTAGCAGGCGCAGGTCCGAGGAGCACATAGTGGAGGCTGGCACCTCCCCTACGGTAAGGGCACAAATGGTGCCCTTGCTGCAGGGAGGTTCCTGCCTCACCTATACTGCGCTAGGCTATGTTGCAGGCCCGTCAGCCTTGCCATTCCAGCGCCGTATGGGAAGGTGCTCTATATTTTGTTTGCCTCTGGTCACTTAGGCAGGTGACATGCAGGCCTGGGTAGACAGGTACATAGGGAACTTAGTATATAGTCCGAGGTCAGCAAGGCCAGGGTGGGTCAGGATTGCTCGGGATGATTCCTGCTTGGGTCAGTGAGGATGGCTGGCAAGTCCCCTGGTTGGAGTGGGCAGGGATCATCTGACGGCATGACCTCAGTGGTGTCCAGTGACTTGACCCCTTGGGGTTGGTATTGAAGGGTCCTCTTGGCAACTAGACAAAGGGGGTTTGAAGCCAGGCTGTCATGCCTGTGTACCCTCGGGGAAGTAGATGGCTAGTGCCATTTTCTCCAAGGCCTGCACATGGAAGCTGTATAGTTATGCCCTGATGCCGGTTTTCTTCCACGTTTATTCAAATAAGGTGACCCTTTTATCCCAAACCTGTGTCCGGAGTATTTATTTTGGAACTGCAAGGGTAATGGTCCAGTATCTTACTTTTATCAAATGCACATGACAAACTTCATTGAAACTCTTCTGTATTTGTGATTAACAGATGTTCCCCATTTTTTCTGTCTCAGCAATTTAAACCACTATCTTCAGTTTTCAAGCCTAAGATACATTATTATAGGATACATCATAATGATATACTGTATGTTCATATACAGTATCCCATACAATGACTACTTGATTTATAATTCACATCCAATAAAGGGGAAAATTGGTTTTAACTGATGATCAGTGAAATAATAAATGCATTAAAATGTTTGAAAAGAACATCCTTTTCTAGCAGTCGTGGTGACATAATAAAATTAAATATGGATATCAGATAATGACCGTTATTATTAGGCAAGGGAATATAAATTGGGTTTGAAAGGCAATCATGTGGATCAGATAAAACTGAAGAACAATGAACAAATAATGAAAAAGTCTATAGAAAATTTAAAATTTTGTAACGTATGCATAAGCCCCAAATATTTTAGTACTGATTATATGCTACACTCTGAATTAGCTTTAATATGAGGGATCCGGAAAATTTTATTGCCAATGCAATTCATTTTCTTATCTTGTTTCCTGTGTTATATGTTGTAATTAACAGTCATACATGTTTGAACTGATCTGTTGATTTCTTTCTTTCAAAAATAATGCGCACACACCCTCCACTACATCACAATTCACATTTTTGGTGCAGTCCTACTCTCCTCTAGCACCTGCACAGTGATTGTCAGCTTTGGGTGCTACTCCAGCTGAGGGTCTTGCAAAAGCATCACAAAGTGCTCTGTGTTACCATGGGAGTAAGGAAGGCCTGCGCCATCCCGCCCGGGAAGGTCATGTTGGCATGTCTGATGAAGGAGGTAAGCTCCCACCGAGCAGCACAGGATTTGTGGGAGGGTGGGGGGGGGGAGGGCAGAAGGGGGTAGAGAGGGGTTTTAGGGGTGTATCAGACCCAGGAGGCTGGAATAGATGGCAGTAGCTCTCACCATATCCTAGTCCCCCTTCAATGTTTGAAAGCCAACACAAGCCTTCTTGGACTTGCCCCAGGGTACAATCCTAAACTGAGTTAGGCTGGCATAAACTAAGCCAGAAAAATTTGACCAGCACAAGGGCCACCGTAAAGTATGTTTGGACCACTTTCAGAGTCAGAGAGTCCAGCACATAGATGTGAGCCATCCACGCTGACTCCGAGAGTAGTCCAAACACACTTTATGGTGGCGCTTGTGATGGCCAAACTTTGCTGGTTTAGCTTATGCCGGCCTAACTCCAGTTTAGGATTGCGCTCCCAGTGATTCAGCTGGCACGGATCTGAGTAGCCCCACTGCGCAGGCTAGGGTTTTAGCCAGAGTAAGGTGATGAATGTGGGCAGAGCAGCCCTGGCACTGTTTAGGATTAGGCTATATGTCAAGAGATTTTGGTGGAACTTCTTTGAAAACATCTCTGTATCATATCATGATTCCAATATTTCATAGCACACTCAGATGTTATAGATGAATTTATTTATTTATTCCCAGGGTTTATGACCTGCCTTTCCATGGAAACATACCTCGGCAATTCACAGAAAAAATCAATCTCAAAATGCAAAGTCAATTATGAGATATGTTTGTAGGTCATTACGCCTTTGTTTCTGAACTAATAGTTTTCTAAAATTTATTTCTACTGGCTGGATATGTTGCTTTCCAATTCTGCAAAAATTAATTAAAATTAATTAAATTTAAAAAAATTAATAGCAAAATTTTTATTTACAATGCTAACCAGAGAGCTCCATAATTAAACAGTTCTGACAATCAGAAAGTACAAATCACCATCAGCACCTCCAGCACCAAACAGTGGATAAAATCATAATTTTAATCTCAAGATATGCAAATAATGCAAAAGGACCTATCAATGACTAATGTATATATTTGAACAATATAGTAAAGGATGAACACAGGATCGACTTTATTATGGGACAGGTATTTTTAAAAATTTGAAGAGTTTTACATTTCCACATGTGTGCATTCCTATACTGTTCTTTGATCAGTGGCATAACTACCTAGGTGCCATCTTCAGGAGGGGTGTCACCACTGAACCCCCAATTCCCAAAATTGCGAGTTTACGGTATAATATGGTCATGCTATATACCGTTGGATGCAGAATTTCACCAGGAACTCAATGGAAAAACCTGATTGTAATATCTCTATTCTATAAAACGTTATGGCCCAAAAAGCAAAAAATAAAAATAAAACTAATTTTGCAAAAATTGTGGTTTTTAAAATTGCAGTTTTAAGGAATAATACCATCATGCCGTATGTCATTGGATGCAGAATTTCACCAGGAATTCAATGAACCCTCCCAAAGCGTGTAATACCTTAACGCTAGCAAAAGTTATGGCCAAAAAAACAAAACAATTTTGCCATGGGAGAGGGTGTAAAAAAATTAAGTAGTCCCAGGTGCAAAATGCCCTAGCTACACCATTGTCTTGGACACCATTTCTTTTATAATTAATTACATTTCAGATTAATCAGTCCATTACAGCACAGATTAATCAGTCCATATGCACACCCTCACATTGTGGTAACATTTTAGAAACCCATGGTATGATCCTTAAAGATTTTAGTAAGTTGAAAGCAAAACATAATTTCTACCAAAGGATTATATGTTTCCATGGCTAAAATTATTTTTTTTAAAAAAGTAAGTTGGCAAGGATTTAATCTATTATACATTCTACTTCTTTCTGTAAGTTAGATGGTCAAGATGTTAACTTTGAATCCAGTTAATGTTGAAGCACTGAAATGATGGCACAGAATTTATTTTGCAGCTGAATTTGTATTGACATAATAGAATTCTGTAACATCAAGTTACATGGCTCAAATGCCTGGAAACTTTATTTTGATTTTATTTTAATTTATACATTATAGTTACGAGTGATGGTTGATGTTATCAAAATACTAAATAGCAAGACACTTTGTAATTCCCTTTATTTCATTAATTTATTACACATGTTCTTTTTTGATAATATTAAAAATGGTAAATGAAGAAAAATAACCATAATTATTTAAAGCTGAAACCCCCTTTTTTCTGTTTGTGCCTTACCCTTAATTTGGTTTTCAAAATACAACAGGTTTTTATATTCATAATTTATGTAAGTGGCTGCACTAGCGTTCCAATCCATTTGTCAATTGGTAATTTATAAGCTATAAGTAAACATTGTTCAATCAACACATCATATTTACTCTGAGAAGAGACTATTACATGCCATGGGATATTTTTGCGTTAGGCACATACAGGCGCGCGCGCACGCACACACATACACACACTTCTTTGTGATATGTTATTATTTCTTTGTTTGCTGAGGTTACATACATCAGTAACTAAATGCCACTGTGAATTTCTATTTGTCCTTCATCAATCAAAACGGATCAATTAAAGACTAGTGAAACTAGATCAAAACTCCAAAGCTGTACGGTCATATTACCACTTACATTATTACTAAAAAGCCACATCTATATTCCAAACTGGGATACTATAACCCCTTTGTCATTTTCCAATAAAAAAGCCCATACCAAATAGGCAGAGCACACCGTAATTAGCAGCTGGCAGAGAAAGCTGTAAATCTGTATGAGTTCTGAACGATTTGCTTACATTGTTGCTTTGTTGACAAATGATGCTGTACATGTTAATGTTCCTGAAATGTCCCCATTGCACCTGACGTGCCAATAAATGCCAGCCAGCTGTATGAATTATGGAAATAAGATTTTTGTTTATGAAGGTATCCCAGACATTTATTTTACTGCATGCCTCTTGACAGATTTAATGTCTGGAGTTATATTGAGAAGATATTTGCTACCTGACAGAATGGATAATGGAAACTTTAGAGCTTTTTTTTTAAAAAAATAAAATAATAGGGCTAATATACGTGTGCATATATGTACACATGTGTATGTATGATTTTACCACATGGGTACACATTTTACTCTGGGTGCAAAGTTTGCATATTTGAAATGAAAGACAATTAAATGGTTCCTAATGCACAATAAATTGGATAAATTGGATGTAGCCAGTGCAGCTGTATAAAACCAAGCAGAAGAAAACTCTCTTCAAGAGCTATTAAAATAAAGATGTTCTATCCAGCAATATATGTTTTTCTAATAGATTACTTCTCCTCTCAACATAAGGTAGCTCATTTGCATGCAGAAATGTTAAAATCTAGACATCTTTACATATTGTAAAAAAATAAAAATAAAATCCTTGCAATAAATGTATTTAGAAGAAAAAGAATGAAAAATTCATCCATATGATTAGTTAAGTAGGAGGGAATTTATTTATGAATAGTACACCCACAAATGACATTGGAGATTAGATGAAATCAGATTAGAAAACTCATATCTCTTTAAAATCAATATAAAGTTGTTTAAAAAAATGTATTCCCTGAATCAACATGAATTCCTGGACAAGTGACCATTACTGACACTAGAATTTTGTTTGTCCTTTATTCTCAAATTTGGAATTTCTTTCTCTAGATGAGGAAGAATAGTTTAATCATCCTAGAAACAGGCAGTGAGATACGCAGGCATCTAAACATATCTCAAGAGAACACCCTAAATTTCTAAAACTGTGGGGTGGGACTCACTTCGTGGGTTGCAACATGATGTTAGGTGGGTCGCGGAAAGCTGGGAGCTGCCATCTTGGAAGCTGCAGACTTTATCATTACTCGTTTTGTGTTAACTGTTTGAATTTCCAAGTGAGGTTTTTTATTTAAATTGTTTTTAGTTCAATGCTTTTACATAATATTTTGTCCTAAACTTGCTTTCTGTCGGGGATGTTTCATGGTTGTGCAATTTCTACAGCCCAAGAATGTCAGTTTGCATTCCAGGAGTATCATTTTACTATGTCTCAGTGACGGCACTTCCGGCTGGATGATGTCATTTCCAGCTTAGTGACATCACTTCCAGTGGGTTCCAACATGAGTGCCATTCTAAAAAGTGGGTCCCAGTGCCAAAACGTTTGACAACCACTGCCCTAAATGTTGTATTTAGTGGGTTGGGTAGAGATAATCAATACAATTGTGCAAAATACTGTTTTGTATTGTACAGATGAAATCTTATTTTTCCTTTCAGTATAACAAATTCCTGGTTATTCTTGTAATAAAGAAAAATAACTTCCTGCTGAGGCTGGCATGACTACAAGAGGAAGGAGGGAGTGGAAGGGAGACATAAATTGAGCTTACTATTGCTGAGAAATAGAACCAGGTTCCACCTCCTTCCAGGACAGAGGGTGAACATGCTGAGGGTATGGAATCCCAAACATTCTTATGTCTTTGTTTTCTTCCTCTTCTATGCTTTCCCTTTGGTATCTCTGCCAATTGTGGATCTTTTTCTTGATTCTTGGGCCCTGCACAGCTTCCCAAGAATTTCCCCAGCCACTGGTGATTTCCGAGTGTCCAAGAGCCCAATCCTATGCTTACTGTCCAACATTGATCGCTTGTAGACGTTGACAGCAATGTTGCCCGGGGTTCCGCCTGTCTGATCACTGAGTTTGGGGCGCGGGGTGAGCTCAGCCTATCTTTAAAGTCCCAAACCAAAAGTCCTGCCACTTGGCCACAACTAAGGAAAACCCTGAGATGGGCGAGGCCCCTGGCCTTTTTCACAGTTCGCTGCCTTGCCTTTCCATCCAAGTGCTAGCTCTGTCTCTCCCACAGGCATTGCTGGCTGGTTCCTCTCCCCATGCCACTTCCCAAGGCAAGTACAACCCATACAGCTCATTCCTGCTACACTCGCTGGCTGGCTGGGCATCTTGGTGTCTCAGTCTTTGGCCAGTCTCTCTGGCTGCCCCACCACTGGCTCTACCACTTTGCCTTTCTGTATACTTTTCTGTGGAAACTTCAGCCCCCTTCTTGGGTTACGTGATTTGTCCTGCATCTCTGCCGTCCTCATCTGGATTCTCCAGGGCCCTTTTAACTGTTCCTGCTGCACCCTCATCAGCCAGACAAGCTGTCGCTGAAGCGAGTCCGCTGAGCTCTACTCGCTTTCCCTCTCTGAGAGCCACTTCATCCACCTCTGACCTCGCCTCTGGCTAATAACCCCCCCTTCCTAGACTTGGTCCCATGGTGCGGGGCCACATGGACTGGGGGCCAGCTATTTAGCTGAGACCTCTGCAACAACCCCCACCATGGAATGCAGTGGGAGCCATTTTGTTGCTGGGAGTGGGGAGCGGATAGAACTGGGCAATAAACACATCAAAACATTCCCCTCACAACTGATAATGAAGAAGGCTGATAAGCTTGGGAAGGCATCAAAATTAAAGGTTAGCCTGGACTGTTTGTTGTTCAGGTTCTATCCTTTCTAATCTCCAGATAATAACAACTGAAAAGTCTTGGAAAACCTTGCATACCAGTTCTGGATTGGAAGGATGCCCTAAAGCAGTGGCTACCAAATGTTCCTGACTGGTGTTTCCTTTGACCTACTGGGTCACTGATCACAGCTCCCTATTAGGGTGACATTGTATAGGGAAGCAGATTTTCCACAAGGATTTTGCGGCTCCCCTGGCTGGTTTTTGCTGCTCCCTGGGGAGCCATGGCTCCCTGGGAACCACTGCCCTAAAGGTATATCACTATCAGTAACCTAAATTACTAACATGAGCAACGTTGGGACATCTATATTATAAGCACAGAATAAAGACGTCTGTGGTAACTGAATTGAAATTGCAAATCCATAGGTTGAAGGGTGTGTCAAGGGGGATGGGAGCTCTGGAGCTTCTGTAGCAGAGGCAGTGATGTCATCAGCAGGACCACCTAGCCCTTAACATTTTTCAAAGGGTCTTAGTCAAAAAGAAGGCTTTATGTCAGGAGGACACAAAGGGATACATTTGCCTTAGAACCTATGTTAATGTCAAAGCCCACAGGCTGCCCGGGAGACAGTATGTGGCTAGTGTTACGTTTTGGCCACAATCCTACACACAATGATCTGGGAGTAAATCTATGGAACATGGGGGACTAACTAAACATAGTTGGCACTGTATTATAACTTATATATTTATTGGGGATATTTTAATTTAATTTTTCCATTTTTCTACATTTTTAAACTATTGATTTAAACTACCTGCAACCCACTCCAAGAATGTGGGATAAAATGAGCTCTAACTTTATGGCTGCAATCAATTACCCGAGAATAAGTCAGACCGAACTTCATGGAACTTGTTGCTGAGCAGATATGGATAGGATATGCTCTGTAAATAAAGTATAATATGCTTCAAATAGGAATAAGTGGCAGGAGAAGAAATCACTCTAAGAGCACAATCCTAACCTGGAGTTAGGCTGGCACAGTTAGGCCAGCAAAGTTTGGCTGGGCCAAGGGCCACTTTAAGGCGCATTTGGACGACTTTTGGAGTCAGGGAGGATGACGCACATCTGTTTGCTGGCCTCTGACTCTGAGAATGGTCCAAACATACTTTACGTTGTCCCTTTTGCCAGCCAAACTTTGCTGGCCTAACTGTGCCGGCCTAACTCCAAGTTAAGATTGCTTCCTAAGGGTACAATCCTAACCTGGGGTTAGGCCTGCACAAGTCACGACACCAGGAGTGTTGCAAACGTGCCGTAAAGCTCGTTTGGGCCACTCTCTGGAGGACGGTGCATGTCAAGTGACTTGGGCCGGCCTAACTCCAGATTAGGATTGCAGCCTAATAAAGACATTTAGGGCACAGCCCGCCCTTGACGTAGCGCTGACACGTTGTTGAGGGGTGCTATGTCACTAGTGCCAATGTGGGGGTGCCAAGTGCACCCCCGCATCAGTGCTAGAGCCCAAGAGTGCCAACGGAGAGCCTCTCTTGCACCAGCCGAACTAATCCAGGAACATGATGAGCCATTTGGCTGGATGGTCTGTTTTCTCTGCAAATCAAGGATTGAAGAGGAAAAAGGTTGCCATATTCTTACATAAAACATGAGTAAGATTTGTATAACTTTGTTGTCTATCATATTGATTCAGCCAAAGAAATATGACCCTGGTCCTAGCTTAAGGAACATAGCCTCATCTCCAAATCTAAAATATTTTGCCTTATTGCCATCTGCCAGTGTTATTGTCAGGAGGAACATTAGTGAACCCAGTTCTTTCAGAATATGTTGTGGTGTCTTTTATACGGTCCCATCAAGCTCCTACTAACCTTTTATTAAATTGTTGCTTTGTTATTGATTTGTTAAATTCATTTTGCATGTACAAATCAATTCTTGCAGTTACTCATATCTCCCCCTCCTTTTTTCCCAGAAGAAAAAGGGAAACAAAGAGCCCAGATGGTTAAAATTATTTAAAAGCAAATATTTAGTGGTTGCAACTCAGTACTTCTGGCACACGCTCGCCATGATAAAACTAACACTCTGCCTTTGCTGGGCTTTCTATGTTCCAGAGGACCAGCCAAATGAATACTAGGAGGAGCCTCTCACACATCTGTAAACATATTATGGTGGCATCACTAATGACAGAGTGTGAAGGAAGCCTTGAATTCAGATTCAGAAATAAGATTCTACTGTTTGCTAAAAAGGTCAAGGACATTTCCAGCTAATGTCTTCTCAGAGCAGCTGCTCTAAGATGGCTGCTTCCTCATGTAGTTGCTGAAAGGATTGCTAAAGCCACAAAATATATAGCTGAAGGACAATGATACGAATCTCTTGCTCACAACATTTTCTTTGGCTGATATACTGTACACACTTTCCTGAAAGTAAGACCCATAGAACATAACAGGACTTCATTTTAAGTAGACATGCAAAGGAATGTGCCCAAGAAATGCCAGCACAGCCATTACACCTGCTAGCAGGGCACTACAGTGCCCAATAGCAAACATGGGCAATACAGGTACTCTTTTCTTGTGAACAATTCACGGTGCTTATTTCCATGGCTTCAACATTTGTCTATTTCTTTTATGGAAATAAAAGAGCTCAGTACACCTGGATAAGGGACATGGTGGCTCTGCGGGTTAAACTGCTGAGCTGCTAATCAGAAGGTTGGCAGTTCAAGACCACGTGACACAGTGAGCTCCCATAGTTTGTCCCAGTTCCTGCCAACCTAGCCATTCGAAAGCATGTAAAAATGTGAGTAGATAAATAGGTACCACTTCGGTAGGAAGGTAATGGCGTTCCGTGCACCTTGGCGTATAGTCATGCTGGCCACATGACCACGGAAACTTGTCCTCGGACAAACACTGGCTCTTCGGCTTAGAAACGGAGATGAGCACTGCCCCCTAGAGTTGGTCACAACTACACTATTTGGTCGTGGGGAAACCTTTGCTTTTTAACACCTGAAAAATTAGAAATGGCATATGTGTTGTCTCATAATTAAAGGTGTTATGCTCATATTTCATTCACCCAAAACATGCTAGGATTAATATTTACAAGTTAGAACTCTATGTTTAAGAAAAGAGCTGTGTGTGTGTGTGTGTGTGTGTGTGTGTGTGTGTGTGAGAGAGAGAGAGAGAGAGAGAGAGAGAGATCCACATGACAGCGAAAACTTTTAAAAGCTTATAACTGCCTCTGTACTGGATTCCATCTATATTACTAGGGAGGCGGGGGGGGGGGGAGAGAGAGAATGAGAATGCTGGTAATATCTCCATTGGTTTAATGGCTCAGGTTTATGTGATACAATAATTAGTACAGCACACATAAAACTGCTTAGAAAAAAATAAATATCAATTACCAAAGAAAGAAGTAACAAAGAGAGTGCTAGCAAGACCTTCCAATAATAGAAGCACAGGATCTAATTAAGAAAGAAAAAAAGCAAAAAAGCAAACAGTCCCGTCTGCTAGGAACAGCAACCTAACTTTTCAGTGATTATAGCTGAGGGTTATGCTCGGATGGCTGAAAAGGGGCCAACTGTGATTTTGGATAGTGGTATTAATTGTGGTATGAATACAAGGGTTTTGGCACAGTTGCATAGTAATGTATGAGAACGTCGGATTGCAGGCAGCTAGTCTCATATTTCTGTCAAAATGAAAGCTACAGAACAGTGACCACCCATCAAAATTCTCCCCTAGGGAAACCCTTATCCGGGTGACTTGGAACTTCACTGTTTTGGGGCAAATAGAAAAAAAAAACCGCAGGCAAGAAACCGATCTGCCTCCTGCAAGAAATTGTGATTTTTATTCTAGCTCCCTAATCCCACCCCTATATTAATGTCATTTGTTATAACTTAGAGCTTCAAATTTTAAATGGAAAAAGGGACTAATAGGCATTGACCAGGGTACACACCAGGTTTTCTGCTATCATTTTAATGTGGTTTTACCACCGCTCAGCAGAGATACTCACCGGGTGGTCATCTGCAATGTCTTCCCAGCACTGAGGTCTAGCACCAACTGGTGCTGGCCTTTCTGCTGGTGATGTGTTTCTGCTGCCGGTGGAAAACTGCACCAGAAGTTTAGACCCTAAATCAGGAACTAGTGTGCCAGACCCAAGGTCTTCCTAACCCAATACATGAGGAAGACTCAATTCGTGTGTGTGTTGTATGCTGTCTGTCATGACAACAGGGCTACTTGCAATTTTCTACAAGCCTTTGTTTAAATTTGTAAGGGCCTTTCCTCATGGAGATAATATACTGCAAGTCTCTTTGTTTTGTTTTCCTTCTCTCTAGGTGGATGAAAAGAGAGAGACAACCAACCAGCTGCAATCACATCTTTGTTGTCTTGGAGAGACTCACAGAACTACTCTAATCATTGGCTCCACTGGCCCTGCAGCCAGTAGGCTGGCCTAGAGTGTCACAAACATGCCACAAAGCTTGTTAGTGACTACTACAGAGCAAGCAGAACCAGAGGAAAGGCCTGCATCAATCTGCCAACGCTGCATCCAAAGAGAAAGGCTGCTGGTGGAGGCAAGTACTTCACTGAGCAACGCAGATGCATGAATATATATATCAAGCATCTCTATCTTCTTGACAATCTTCTTCTCCAGTACAGAGGTTGAAATCTAGACCTCCTAAAGGTAATCCTTATAGAGGCTCCAAAAGGGAAAACTATTAGAACCATACATCCCTCTGACTACCTTCTTAGAACATCTGACTTCTTATATATAGTATTTTAAGTATTTATGACAGGAAAACATTTTGAGGATGCAATCCTAAGCTGGAGTTAGGCCTGCAGAGTTAGGCCAGCAAAGTTTGGCTGGCACAAGGGACACAGTAAAGGGTGTTTGGACCACTCTCCGAGTCAGGGAGGATGGCACACCTCTGTGTGCTGGCCTCTCTGACTCCGAGACTGGTTCAAACATATTTTACAGTGTCACTTGTGCCAGCCAAACTTTGCTGGCCTAATTCTGCAGGCCTAACTCCAGGTTAGGATTGCGCTCTCAGTTTTGTTTCCGTCCCCTTTTTTGTTAAGAAACGTACAGCAGCATTTCTCATTTAGAAATATTTCAGCATATAATACTGGAAGTATTATTCTGTGGAATATCACCTCACAAAAAAGGAGTACTGCCTTTTTCATCCTGCTGTTTACCTGCAACTCCTTTTGACATTAGAAGGAACTGAGTACCACAAAAGGAACTTTAATGAAATACTCATAGACGTTTTTGATGAAACGTCTTATGAGTGAATGATGACACCATTGTTTTCCCCACAAAACACTGCTTCTATTTGTAAAACTGAAATGAAGTCCATCAGTTCTGAAACTACTTTGGTTTATTTTGTTTTCTTTGGAAGACATCCTCCCTTTGGTTATGGCGATCTATCTGGACCCACAAAACGTCGCCATAATGAACAAAAGGAGCTCACATGTTTCTTTATGAGTTAAAATGCATACTTGAGAAAATAGTCTTGTGTCAGCATCTTTCCTCATGGAAACTGAGGAAATGTTAAGATAGAGAAGAGTCTCAGTCTGCAGCTCCTCCTACATGGCCTCCAGTTCTCACATTATCTTCGTAGCAAGGGAAGGAACCATCCAGAAACAGCTTTAGCAATGAGAAAATAACACAGGAAAGAGCCCTAAGACAAAATGGTCCAAGGAAATGCCAAAGGAATGTTGGAACTATATATATTCATTATTAATTTTACTTTTATGTTAACAGCATTGATTTGTGGGTCAACCAGAAACAGAAAATCACAAGGTTGTACACACAAGACAACTAGCCTCCTTTTTTTATACAGAAATAAAAATTAAAAGCTGTCATTTTTGCAACTTATTTTTCCTGCAGTAACAAATATGTGTCTTTTATTGACTAAGAGAAATGCATGCAACATAATTTTTCCTCTGGTGTATCTGGTCAGATATTGAAATATGGCTTGTTCTAAGTTATTGTTTCTAAAGTTATATAAAACACTCCAAAAAGATGAAATAATCATTTCAAGTCAAAATAAACCAATAGATCATGCCGTCGTCTCTCAAAAAAAAAAAAATTCCTCAAGTTTCCTTTGAATAAGGAAGAACTATATAATTTAATCTCTATGCAAGCGATAGCAACAAAGATTTATTTTAAAAATGGTGATAAAAAACTGTGCCCTTTTATCAAATACAAAACCACATCAAAATGATGTAACATGTTCACTTTGTAATATTTACAGCTGTGAATATGCATTGGCCTTCTGCGAACAGAAAATTGGGAAATTATAATTTCAATAGTTATCACTAATTTTTACAGGCACCAACCAATGCCAAGAATCCAAATAGATAGGAGATTGGAAGGGGTGGAGTTAGACGGTTGCCAGAGTAAGTAACACAAGCTACTGATAGAGTCACAAAGAAAATGCAAGTCTCTAACAACTACAGTGATATAAATCACTTAATACTTATTTTATTATATTATTTACTGCATTGTTATTTTAAGTATAATAATAAAAAATAAATTTTTTTAGTATATTTAGTATAAGTATATAATAGTATAAGTATATTATTTATTATATAAGTAACATTTTCTCACACAAAGCAACAATGTTACAGAATATTACAATGTAGTGCGTAGTCAGACTGTATGTCACAAACACTTATGCAGGCTGCAATCCTATACATACTTTCCTGGAAGTAAACCTAACTGAGAGTGCAATCCTAACCTGGGGTTTGGCTGGCACAAGTTAGACCAGCAAGGTTTGGCCGGCCAAGGACCACCGTAAAGCACATTCGGACCACACTTGCAACATAATTCTACAGTGCGCGCAGCGCCGGCACAATGGGGTTAAGCCAGCGCTGTGTGCTTAGCATTGACGCAGGGGCGCTGATTGAAGCCGGCCGGCAAGGGAGGCGCCATGATAGTGCGCTCCGGGGATTGGTGGGAGGAGGGCAGAATGTGGGCAGGATGAGGGCGGGACATGAGCGGGCCTCGGGATTTGGCCAAATGGCCAAATCCGAGGAACGTTGGAGAGGCCGCATGGCCCCGATTCGAGACTTACAGTCTCCTCAGATCTGCGCCCGCTCTTTAGCGGATGCAGATCCAAGGAGCGCATAGGGGAACCTCCCCTATGGTAAGGGAACGAATGTCGGATATGGCGCTGGCCAGCCGGCCCTGCCATTCCGGCGCTGGGTAGGATTGCGCTCTGCGAGTCAGGGAGGATGGCGTCTTCGTGCTGGCCTCTCTGACTCCAGAGTGATCCAAACATACTTTATGGTATTCCTTGTGCTGGCCAAACTTTGCTGGCCTAACTGTGCCTGGCTAACTCCTGGTTAGGATTGCGCCCTGAACCCAACAGGCCTTACTTTTGAGTAGACATGCATAGGATTGCACTAGCAAGTATGTGCATATTCATGAGTGGTCAAACCGAGTTCAAAATAAGTATAAAAAAAATATCGGGCTCCTGTTTGGGTGGCAATCCTTCTCCCTCTATTAACTCTTCCATTTCAACTGATTTTTTTTTCAGTTTTAATATCTGTTAAATGATTCTCAGAGCACAATTCAAACGGTGCTGGAGGGCCCCTGGGTGCACAAAGATACCGTAAAGCGTGTTTGCACCATTTTGGAGGACCTGGAGGCTGGTGCAGGCAGTTTGTGCCTGTCTCCCTGTGCCCAGACCTGGCCTTTGCCAAAAAAGGTACGGCTGGCTTTGCAAGGCCAGTACAGGGACTTGGAGAGGGCGGCGGGAGGTGTAATAGGACGGGGGCAGGGCAAAACAGGAGGGAGGGAGGGTGGAGAGCAGGCAGACCCATGGGCCATCCCCAGCCCAGGCAGCCCCAGTTCGGGCGCTCAGAGTTGCAGTGTGATTTCAGCAGTACAGCTCCAAGAAGCTCCGTTGAGACTATCCATGGGGATTTTTTTTTCCCTTTTCCATTGTTGTGTGGCAGCAACTCCGAGACCCAGGCTGGATACTGGGCAGGCATGTTGGCCTGCCTATTCCAGTACGGGTTTGGATTGTGCTGCCAGGGCTTTCTAGAGCAGAAGCATACAGGCTTCACCAAAAAGCGATAGAATAATTGTCATAATGGGCAAACTTGGTTACAAGCATAGCATACAATGCTAGGTACTAGAGATCCTTTTTTAAACTTTTTAACATTTTAACTTTTATACTGTTTTATATTTGGTGCTGTTCCTTTTTATGGTTGTTTCTTCTTGTCCATCTCATTTTAATGGTTTTTAATTTGTTTAATTTTAATGCATTATTTTAAATGGGTTTAAAAAAATTTTTTATAAACTGCTTTGAATTTTAGAAAAGCGGTATATAAATCCAATAAACAAACAAACAAATAAGATACAGCCAACTTTGGTTGAATTATATCTCTTTTAGTGTGCAATTCTTAAATAATTAAATTCAGTTGCAAAACTTCCACTAATTTTACAGATACAGGATTGCACCTTCAATGGTTGAGTATGTGAAAGTAAAATTGTTCTTTTTAATTCATATAGGACCTTTTTAAAATATGACCATTTGGACAAATTGTTCCTTAGGAACAAGGACAATTGCAAGAGGAAGAAAACTATAGGATACAAAAGTATATTTCTGTTCTTTTCATATACTACATATAATATCACAATCATTTATTAGTTTTTCAAATTCAGTTTTCAAAATGAAGAAATGTTTATTGTTAATAGCAGAAATTGCAGATTTTTTTTTTTAAATGCATTCATATTAAAAAAAGGACAGGTATTCAAAAGTAGTTTATAAATGGTTAGCTAATCAGAATGTTCCTGCACTTAAAATATTTGGGTATGTGTGGATTCTAAATGCTTAGCATTTTTTTCCCTCAAGAAATACCATTTGTTATGTTTATTGAAAATCTAATTTGATGTTCAACAGCATTCAATATTTCGCACATATTTCTGGAATTTCACACATTCCCAGTATTAAGCTCTAACAGAAGTTTTGGAAAAAATGAACTTTAAATTCCACTATTTATACATCCCTTTCCCATTGGCCTAAAAAAGCATCATTTTCATTGAATTAAAATGGGTTGCAAATATTTGTGGCTCTGTGTAGAAAATGTACTTTGTTTTAGCACCCATTCATTTTAATAGTGGAGCTGATGAAATCACTAGGACATACCAATGCTTAATTTTGACAGGATCATACCACGGTGGTTAGAAAGCTCAAGCTGAACTTATAGAAAATCCTAGCAGGGTAACATCTTGAAAAATTATGATATTCTTGCTAGGATACGATATTAGCACCAATAATTTTTTTTGTGCATACAACTTTTTTATTCTGCTACTTGGAAGAGACAAGCTCTTCAGCTAAAACAAGAAAAGTCTTACTAACTGGAATCTAGATAATGAAAAAGAGTTATACATAAAAAGGTGGCCAATTCCCATGAACCCAACAAGGTATAAAAAAGCACAAAAAACACATGAGCGTGATCTACCAAGGAACAATGCAAAAGATACACCACAAAACAACATGAGACACATACATTGTTAAAAATAATAAAACAATTTATGGTCAACAAAACTACAAAATTACAGAAGACTTTACTACTGTTCTATAGAATGAAAAGTATATGGAGGAGAAGGGAGGCTGTATCCCTGTTCAGTTCACACTGGTCTTAAACCTACTGAAAAGTCTGTTTCACTTACCATCCCCCCACCCAGACTTTGTGTTGTGTAACACACTCTAGCAGTAAGTATGCAACTTTGCTATCTGTTTGTGTGACTTTTCTCTATAAGCCTCTATTAATTGTATTTTGAGTTTCTGTAAAAGTCGTTCATAAAAATCTGTGAATCTACTAATGGAAACAAACGAATTAAACAATGAGAATACTGTATATTAAAACAAACATGCCGGAGTATTCCTGTGCTGGAAAAAAAATGCTTTCTTTGCTGGGCTTAATACATATTTCAAAAGCAAATTTAAATAAATCTGTAACATATGAGTTCAGCTTTCATTATTCTTCTGTAAGAAGACAACTATATTTATGTGATAAACTGTTCTGTGTTAGTAACATAATGTTTGTATTACTGGCCACTTAAAGAGTTGTTGGCATTCTTTTATTACAGCGCAGCAGCCTGCACAACTTTTGAAATCCATTTTGCAAACAATTTCATTTCTGGAGCTGCATTGTGAAATGTGTATTTTTTAACACAAGGGAGGGAAGGAGCAGAAATGCCCCCATCTCTTTTAATAAAGGTCTGGAGCACCGGGAAGTGCGGGGAAAGAGATGAAAAGCTATTTTTAATTTCCAAGTTTGTGTGGCAGGAGTTACTATCATACAGCATTTAATTTACATTTACATCTTCCTCCCAGGCATTTTTGCTACTTGCCTCAATGCTGGTAGGCATGGTTTGTTCTTACACTGTGTTTTTATTGTAAGAAATTTCCCTTGCAAAAGGACAAAAACCCTTCTGGTAGTCTTTGCAAAACTGCTTTTGTCCCCAATGAACAGACACAGTATTTTCCAAAAGGAAAAGAAGCAATACTGAAAGAATAGAAACATTTATCTCCACATCTTGCTGTTCCATACAGAAACTAGAAGGATGTAGGGTTCAATATGGTAAGGATGGATTATCTTGGCAATGCTGTTTTGCTGCTAAGAGAGCTTTGCAGAGATTTCTGAAATGTGAGGATCCACCAATGCAGTCTGTGAGTCTTACATCAACTATCAGATCCAAAACTCTGTCTCCAGATAGACTAATTTAGATTCAGTAACGGGAAAAAGAAAATGAGACATAATGCGTATACTTGCATGGGTAATGGTCTCAGTTCAATTTTTTCCACCTCCCAGGTGGAAGTTTGATCATTCTGGTAATCCAGATTTCAATCAACTGCCCTTCCATTACTTGGAAGTAAGGTATAAAAACTTACAGGAAGGGCACGGAGCATATACTGAAGAAGAATTTAATGGAAGGGAAATCTACCTAGTCAGTTGTTTTATTATCACTGGAACTAAACTTTTAACTGATTGTCACTAAAGAGTTTAGAGCAGCCTGAATGGATAGCTACCCCACCCCTCATCCCCATCTCAAAAAACAAAACAAAAAACACCCACAACAACCCACAAAATCTTAAGGGCTGCTGCTTCCAATTTAGTGCAATCATGCCTCTTACTGGCTGACAGAAGATGCAGCATGGGCAGACACACGCACAAATTGAGTATTCATGGGGACTTGGATGAAACGTACAAGACGAATAATGACATGCATTCTGTGGATAATTGTTTTCTTTTTTTAAACACTGCATCCAAAAGAGAGCATCACTTTACCCCAAATCGATCATTGTTTGATAGTTAAAAATCTGGTGTTGAAGGCAGATATTAAAAAGGAAGTCTGGATGAACGGGTAGAAATAAAGCATCACTAAATGGAGGACTCCACACACATTCTACAACTGACGTAAAAAGAAAACTGAGCTAGAGTACTTTTTATTTTAGATCATTTTTCAAATGGGGGCTTTAAAAGCATACAAAACTAAAGATTTTATCCCCGGGTCTTTCTTTATAGGTGTTGATTTTAGCACTCATGGAAACTCATAGCACTCACCAAAGCTTTATATATATTTTTTAAAAAAATCAAGCAATTTGGCAGTAGACTGTTCCTTATGCTACTACCGCTCAAAGCCTAATTAGCCTTTGTCACCTCTGCTGTGACTATTATTAAGGGTATCAATTTGTGGCAAGGAAGATGACAGCCATAACCAACACTTTTCCATTAGTGTGTAGATTGCAACCAGATTGCACATGGGTCAAAGAAAGAGGCACTGGACAGCAACTTTCTTTCTTTCACTTTCTTTCCTCATCATCTCATAATCTGCCTCTTATGCTCAAAGTTGTAAGGAACATACTTAAAATAAAGGCATACTCCTTCCTCTGATCGGGCCAATGTCCATCCAGCATCCTGTGGCAATCTATATGCCTCTACAAAGTCTATACAGTGGGAATGGTGTGCAACCCAGTTATCCATTAACAACAGAGTACTCATTAGCTTGAATCTCAAGCTGATCATGTTGGACTGATGGGGAAAGTGGTGCAACAGAACAGCAAGGTGCTGGCTTCCCGCAGGAATGAATGAACAGATTAATCGTGCATTCTGATAGAATATACATTCAGAGCCGGAGCAGGCTCTGACTGCGCTTGGAGCAGTGAGGTCGTCATACCCTCCACGCAGCCTAGCCACTGTGTGCTTCTGGAATTGCTCCTTTTCAAAGTGTAAGGGAAGTAAGTCCAGCTCCATGCCGCTTTCTTCCTCAAAATGCACATGAATGATTGCGATATTCACAGACAATTGCATTTAAGGTAAGTGATATCCTACTGTACATGCTGAAAATTCCAATACAGTACATGTTGACTATCCCATTATTGTTTTTGCAACATTTCTGCAACATTTTTGCTTCCTTACTTCATTACTTTCCTGCTGTTCTTCCAAGGACCTCAGTGTGGTCTGCATGACTCTCACCTTGCCATTGTATACCCACAAGACCCATGTGAAGATGAGTGACTAGATGAGAGATGGTGACTAGCTCATGGTCACCTAGTGATCTTAACAGCAAAGCAGGGATTTGAACCCAAGGTTCTCCGCTTCATCATCTCATAATTGTCCTGTCCAAACATAATCCACTAGCCCACATTGGCTCTCGAAATACAATTTTTTTTTTTTTTAGCTGCCAGTGAGAGATAAATGTGCCCCTGGTAAACAGATCACTCACTATGTTAATGAGGCATCATCTGACCCTGACTTTCATTATTTGCATTTTAACTACATATTCAACCTGAAAATTAAACAGACTAATTCTAACCTCATCATGCAAGTTGATGGAGTTAACGGCAAATCAGCTCACAATTACCTAAACATAGGAAAATAAAAGTGCAAGTGCCTTTAAGATGCAATCCTCTGGTTCAAAATCAGTTATCTTGCTTAAGATGATCTGGTTTGGGAACAGCAGTTTTGCTACAACTACCGACATTACAAAGCATAAAGAAAATAAACTCAAAGGAAATCTTTAGGATCAAAAATGTCTAGGTTCTACGGGTTAAATCCTCTCTCTGTGGTGATTATGATGGGGGGAAGCCGTAAAGCCAGGACTTCCCCCCTTTCTCTAACTCTGCCCCTGAGCCAGGGCCAAAATTAGTAGACTCTGCTGCCACCACAAGGACAGGCAGAGAAAGATCACCCTTGGACGCTTTCCTCCACTTACAAGGATTTCTGAAAAAAATAATTGTGTAGTCAAGTAATCTTGACTGGGGCAAGGCTCTGATTGGGTTCAACCAACCAGGTAAAGAGTTAAAACACAGAGTTTTGTTTTTTAAATGCAAAATTGTGCGTGTGTGCGCTTTCAGTCATGTATATGAAAGAATAAAAGAAGCAGGGCTGGAAAGTGGCTTGGGTGTTGGAAGTGCCCAGCAATGTTGAGAAACTGTATGTACTCTTGGCAACTAACAGCCCAATTCTGTGTACCTGTGCAGCAGTTTGGATGAAAGGTCCTGCCTGCTTCAGCTATGTAGTCATTTCAAAAAGCGGTTCCTGATGCACAAACTAGTCAATGCTGCTAATTAATTAGTGTCCCTTGCAGCTATGCATATACACCCTGATGAATCAATGGTTTATGCAGCAATATACCTGCTCTCTTAAATGCTTTCACAAGCTAAGCTCCACATCAGAATAATGATTCAGCTCAATCTTTGAAAGTAGGCGTTTAGACTTCGATGAGAAGTAATGGGCAGGTGTTCCTTAACTAGAAAAGTGCCCATCATCTCAGTGGTGGTTGTGTGTGCAAAGGGGAGAACACCTTGTGTGTACACTGCTACCTTTTAGTGGGGAGGGGACACCCAACAAATGTCTCAAAGGCACATCTTATGGTTGTGTTACATTTGTTACATTGTCTTGAAGTACAGAGCTCTATTTTTCTCCATAGGAATGCAGCATCTATTCCAGCAATGTTCAACCACTATGTGCCATAGCACATTGGTGTGCTGCAAATGGTCTGCAGGTGTGCTACAGGAGTTTGGGAGAGAGCCATATATTAGTAGGGCCACTGGGGGATGTCCCTGGCCAGCAGTGTGGTGTGCCTTGTCAATTGTCAAACAACTGATGGTGTGATTTGAAAATTTTAGCACCTTTTCAGTGCGCCACAAGTTGAAAATGGTTGGGGGAAAAATCGCTATCTATTCATTTCTATTGGGATGTGTTCCTCAATATAATTTTGCTACTCTAATGTCTCAGTTCCAAGGATGAAAGATATAGGAAAACGTTCACTGGTTCAACCTCTCTGTTTTCCTTGGTTATACAAGGAAAGTAAGGGGGCCCCGTGAACCATCCTGCAGTTTGAGCGCTGCAACTAGTGTATAAACATGCGAACAGTGTAGTTTATTTCTCCCTCCTAGCATGAATGCAAGATTATAACATTTCAAAAAGATAAAACATCTTCACACATGAGATCCTGGCACAAGTTCTTCTAGCAACTTGTCTGCTATTCAGCATGAAAGCCATTCTGCAGATGCCTCTCACAGCATTGGATCACATTTGCTAGGAGTGCATGAGTTCACGGCACTCTGCTGCAATTGTGACATGGACAACTTGAGGCAACGTCCTTAGCCATTAACAAGTATTCAACGCTATTTTTTTTTATAGGCAATGATTCATCTGTCACCGAAATGATTAGCTGATTGCCTTCGCTACCACTTAACATTTCTTGCTCCAGATTAACATTTGCAATCACACCCAGCACTGGGCATGATCCAGGCACAGTCAAACACTTTGAGTTCCATTGAGCTTAGTGTGCAGAGCTAAGAATGTAGTCGGGTTTCTCAGTGAAATTAATGGGGCTTAGAAGCATTTGACTTTGACGGGATCTGTCATTTTATGAATATTACACAATCATTTCATACCTGTCACACACACAAAACACAAACGCACACACACCTCAAGAATACCATGCAAGTGTATAATCAGTATTTTTAGTCAAAGCAAGATTCAGCAGATCACTAATACTAGATAGCAGAGAGAAAAATTGTTATTATCATGGGTCTTTCTCTTCTGCTAGCGAAAGAGCAACTTTTGCTGCGGATGCTATAAAACGTGACCATTATTTAAAGTTAATAGGATGCCAAAGAAAATGGCTAATAATGCATTATACAATTAGATGCCTTTCATATCAGTGCATCTATTAACATAAAATATATTCGGAGGGGTTTGGATTTGCAATTTTTAGTTAGGATTGCCCATGTGTGAAAACTAAATTATTTATTCTGTTTTTAAGTTCTGGATACATCAGCTTGCAATTATTTGCATCATGTTTGAGTGCTTTGTCATGTGTCTCAGATTCCAGAAAATAAAAACATACATCTACTTCTCAGGGAGGAAACTTAATTTATACAATGTTTCAAATTTAGCAAGCCCAAAAGTCAGGCCTTTCTTTCCTAAATCAAACACATCATCCGGCATAGTAAGAGTTACTAGACACTGTGCTATGGCTTTCTGATGAAGCCAGGACACCCTCCAGAGCAGGTAAGGCTGCATAGAGGGTGGGAGGGGAAGGGGGACAGAGGGATGAGTTGAATGGAGAGGAGATGGAACAAGGAAGAAGGCAAATTGGGTCTGGAAGGAGGCAAGTTCAGCAGCAGAAATACCCATTGATTCATAACCCCCTTCTCAGGCCTGGCACAGATCAACTTGGAATTGCACCAGCTACAGAGGGCACCAGGTGCCAAAACTCCCCTGTGGGATAAAGTTGTAGCTGCATTAGTGCCATTACATCACCACGTGGGGAGCTGGGATTGGTGTGAGAGATGACTATTAGTCCAGGTCAAGATACAGAGCAATGAACAAAGACCAGAGGGATCAGAGCAGACATGTCGTGTAGCGGGTACGCGGGGGTACACGCATACCCGTTCCTAGGATTAGGGCTGGCCCCGCCCATTCGCCCGCCCACTCATCGACTCCGTCAGCGCTCCGCTCCACCCCTTACAACGTTTGAATTGCCTGCACGTTTGAGTTGCCTGCACGTTCTCAGAGCCAGGCAGACAGGCAGCTAAGCGATGGAGACCGATGGCGGCAGCAGCGTGAGCAGGTAGGCTGCCTGGGGCTCCCTCCCGAGGAGGCGCGGCGGTTCCTGGGGGCGGTTCCTGGGTTCTGGCTATGACTTCACTTCTGGTCGGCGGGCCCCGACACAAGTGCCAATCAAAAGTGAGTACCTGTAGCTAAATCATTTAGATGCCGTTACTGGATCAGACGCAGGTGTTGTGTATTTGTGTAAATAGTAGCAGAGTTGGGGGCTTGGAGACCCATTCTAGCGCTTGCCTTAGCGCTCCGGAGCGAAGGATGGAAGCAATCGCCACATTTCCATAACAAAGTCTCTTTATTGTAGCGAAAGTGAGAAAGGTACAAAGGTTCAATCTGCCGGCTAGGAAAGCCGGTAAAGTCTATGCCGCTCGCAGGCGGCCGTTTCAGTGCAGCTTTACATCTTAAGCACACACAGTGAAAAACTCCTTCCAACAACAGAACAAAGGGATGCAGCCAGAGTATATCTGGTAGGTGGATACCTGAAGACCCCTTGTGCCCCATCTTACCCAATGGGGTGACCCTTAGAACACTATGAGCTCATGGGAATGTGCAGTGTTTTGCAGCCAGGGCTTCCCGTGTGAAACTGCCTGCTTATTCTACACTATCTTAAAAGGGAGTACCACTACTATCCCTAACAAGCTGGGAAGCTGCCTGCTGAAGGACACACAGGTGTACTATCTGATCCTGAGACGGAGAGACGGAATGCCAGTTTCAGCCAGTTCTGGACTGTGAGATGTGAAACTGCAACACCCCCCCATTTCGTCTCGGAAGTCTTCCTTTGGCGCCAGGTCCAGCATTTGAACTGCCTGTCTGAACTGTGGCGCAGGAAGAGCTTTGGTTAGAATGTCCGCGATGTTCTCCTGCGATGGGCAGTAAAGCACTTCAATGTCCCCATTTTGGACTGCCTCTCTGACATGTTTGTGCTTTATGTCCACATGCTTGGAGTGCATCCGGACTCGTTCTGACCCAGCAATCTGGATGGCAGACTGGTTGTCCATCCAGATTCGGATTGGATTTACCTGTGGAGCATCCAAATCCGACATCAATTGCCTGAGCGTATGTAGGTAGTTGGTCACAAGACTCAAGGCTGTGTATTCACTTTCCATTGTCGAACACGCAACAGTCTTTTGTTTTTGTGAACCCCAATCTACCACGCAATCCCCAAGACGTATGGCATAGCCAGTTGTAGATTTCCTGGTGTCATCTCCCCCAAAGTCACTGTCTGCAAAAACTTCCAATTGCAGTGCTCCTTTTGGGGCGATGTGGTACCTGTGGGTGCTTGTGCCTTTCAAGTACCGGAGAATACGCTTTAAGGCTACCCAATCTGCCTGAGTTGGGTTTGCAGCTTTCCTGCTCAGGTGATTGACTGCAGCGCCAATGTCTGGACGCGTCCAGCACGCAAGGTGTGTAAGTGAACCCAATAGTGAGAGGTACATATTCTGGTTTGGAAATGGTGCAGACTCTTCTGCTTTCTCCCCCCTTCCAACCACCATTGGAGTTGCAACACTCTTGCTGTCCTGCATGCCCCATTCTTGAAGCAGGGCATGGATTTTACTCTCCTGGCTGAGGAGAAAACCAGTACTGTCAGCTGTGCGTTCAACCTCCACTCCCAGGTAACGATTGACAGGACCAAGACACTTTAGGGTGAATGCTTTTTTCAGCTGTTGTGTGATCTGATTGATCTGTTGTTCCGTTCGTGCAAGAACTAGCAGGTCATCAACGAAACACAGAAGAACACACAATTTGTCCCCTTTTCCTTTCCTGAAAAGGCATGGATCAGCTGTGGAGGGTGTGAACCCCAACTTTTGCAGCTGCTCCTTAAGGCATAAGTACCAATTTCTTCCACTTTGCTTCAACCCATAAATCGATTTCCTGAGGCGAAAATGTGATTTGTCACATTGCACCCCTGGTGGAATTGTGATGTACACTTCTTCCTGCAGTTTTGCATGCAGGTACGCTGTTCCCACATCAAAATGATGCACTTGAAAACCTTTGCTGGCTGCTACAGCAAGCGCTGCTCGTAGCGTTGTGGCTGAGAGCGTGGGGGAGTAGATTTCCTCAAAATCTACACCTGGAATTTGCTTACAGCCACGAACTACCAAACGTGCTTTCTTTAAGGGCTCAGCACCTTCCTGATCCTTTAGAACAAACACCCATCTGGAATCAATTGCATGCTTTCCAGCTGGTAATTTTGCTGGTTCAAAAACCTCCAGGTTGTGCATTGCCCTCAATTCAGTTTGAATAGCTTGGAGCCATCCTTCCTTCTCGGGTTGCGGTAACTCTAAGACATCTTGGTATGTCTGGGGTACCTTTCCCACCTCCACCTGATAGGTTAATCTCTGAGGTGGTACTCCACGCAAAGCCCTTGGAGGAAGGATGCGTCTGGTCGGAACAGTTTGTTCTGGAGTGGTTCCCTCTGAGGAAGTGCTTGTGTCCAAGCCTGGACTGGCTTCCCCCGCTCCCCCCCCCTTCCAGCAGCCTGTTAGAGCTTGCTGGTGTGGCAGGACTCTCTAGAGTTCTCTGAGGTGATGCTGCCGGCTGATCAGGACTGCTTTCTAATCTTGCGTCCCCCCCACTTTCTCCAGCTTGACTGGGGATGCTGACGCTCCTGTCAGCATGATCTGGTAGCATACTTTGCTCAGAGAAATCATAAGAGTTGGAAATGGTGACTGTTCTGTGGTCAGGATTGAGAAATTTTGAGCGCTTTGCAATTTGGTTCTACTCCAATGAATTGCAGCCTCTTGGCTCGCGGTGCGCCTTTCCTGCGTGTCTCCCGATCTGCATGGACGAAAGCATGGGATCCAAACGTCTTTAGAAATGCAAGATCGGGTGGTTTACCGTATAGCTTGGTGTAGGGGACCCCTTCAATTGTACGGTGATACACACGATTAGAAATGAACACAGCATATCTCATCGCTTCTCCCCACAATCCTTTGGGCAGTTTTGATTGCTCCATCAGCGCTCTGACCATGCTTTGGAGCTCCCCATTTTTTCTCTCCGCCACCCCATTGTGCTCTGGGGTGCGAGGAGCGGTGAGTCTGTGAGTGATGCCCTGCCTTTCCAACCATTGAGACATCTCCCCACTGAGAAATTCACCTCCCCGGTCGGTTTGAATTGCCACTACGGGATGCTCAAACCGTCTCTCCACCCACCTGACCCAATTGCGAATTTTATTAAACGCCTCAGACTTTTGACGCATCAAAAATGCAAAACTGTACCTTGTAGCATCATCCACAATAGTAAGAACGTACTGCGCCCCCCCAGCTGTCTTTTTCAATGGCCCAATCAAGTCCATATGCACCAGCTGGAAGGGAGTCTGGGTCTGGCGGCTGCTGAACTTCGGGATGCTTGCGCGATGCGATTTAGTGATTTTGCACACCTCACAATCCACAAATGCGTCGCAATCTTTCAAGTCCATTCCGCGCACAAGTTCAGCTGTCTTCTTCACGTAGTCATGGTTCAGATGTGCTAATCGCAGATGCCACAAATGCGGGCAGAGTCCGTGCTTCGGTTGATTGAAGTACGCACTTGCCTGCTGCTTCTCTGTCGCCTGCGCTCCAAGCACAAACAGACGGTACACTCGGGGAACAGCCACGCAAAGTTCCCCCTTCTTCAGAGTGCAGGTGTTGTCTTGGAAAGTTATTGTAAATCCTTCTTCCTGGAGGGTGCCAAGGCTGAGCAGATTCCTGGACATCGTTGGCACGCACAGCACATTTTTCAAGGTGGTCTGCAGTTGAGGCAGAAACACTTCTCCAGCGCAGCTCACAGGAGCTGTCTTCCCATTTGCGAGAGCAACAGTTTCACGGTCTGTCGCGCGCTTACTCGTGAGTAAGTCTGCAGAAGTCACAATGTGATGGCTTGCTCCCGAGTCGAGCAACCAGGATTCTCGCGTGCGCACCCCTTCCGCTGAACTCACAAACGCGATGCTCGCTTTGGGTTGCTGTGCATGAGGCTTTCCTTGCCCTGTGCTCTGCTCATCATGGGGCTTTTTCTTCTTCTTGGTTCCTCCTTTCTTCTTGGGACATTGGAGGGCAAGATGATGGATGGAACCACACACATAACACTGGCGCACACTGGAGCATACCTGTGCCTGGGACTCATTTCTGGGTTGCTGCTGCTGCTGCTTTTTCCCAGAATTGTTGTTTTTCCCTTTTCTGAATTCACGCTCTCTTTGATTGTCTTTCCTTTTGTCTGCTTCCTCGAGAAGCCGTGCGACCACAAAGGTGACAGTCAATTGCACTGCTGGGATGCTTTCCAAAGTTAGGGTAAACATGTCCCACGTTTCATCCAGGGAATTTAGGATCGCAAACACTTTGAGGCGCTCCTCCACATGTTCCCCGACTGCTTCTAGGTCTTTGAGGTTCTGCTGCATCGCTCTCAGGTGGACTCGTAAGTCGCCCCCCGGTTCTAGACGCGCCCTCCACAGTTTGCGTGTCAGAACCATGCTGGAGGTGAGGGATGCCCTGGCAAACAGCTCCTTCAAGGTGTCCCAATAGTGCTTAGCGTGTGCAAGGCCCCTCACGTAAACCAAAAGATCTTCAGAGATTGCAAGCCCGATAGTGGCTTTCGCCTTCCTGTCAGCTGCCACTTCTGCAGGATTTGCGGCTGCAGGAAGCGCTTGAGTGCGTTGCCACAAGTCCTCTCGTTCCAACAGCAATTGCATTTTATGGGCCCACTGCACATAATTGCTGTCGTTGAGGAGTGGAACTTGAACGCCAAAGGGCGCCGTCGCGGCGGCGGCGGCGGGGGGTTGCTGCGCCATCACAATCCCGGGCGCAGCGGGCTGCAACGGTGGTATTTGAGGCGGTGGCAGAGGATGGAAAGCGCCCTGCCCGGGAACGAGCGGCGGCGGCCGCGGGGCGGGCGCTTGGCCGTCGGGAGGCCCCGCTGGGGGAAGGAGAGGTCCGAGATCGTCGTCTTCCGACTCGCCCTCTCCGCTTTCCTCGCTTTGCTCGGGTTCCCCTGGGTCGCCAACGTCCTCTCCCTCGGATCCGTTCTCGAGGTCTTCCTCCTCCTTCACTCCACCGGTCGCTCCCTCCTCATCCGACATCTGTCAGGGTGTCGGCGAGTTGGAGGATGCAGCCGCATTCACAGTTCAGTCTTCGCTCCGCTCTGCTCCGCGGATCGGGTCCTCGGCGAGCCCCTGCAGGGTTACGGCTGACTCTTCCGCAGCGCGGCGTGCGCTGGAAACCATAACCTGTTGTGTATTTGTGTAAATAGTAGCAGAGTTGGGGGCTTGGAGACCCATTCTAGCGCTTGCCTTAGCGCTCCGGAGCGAAGGATGGAAGCAATCGCCACATTTCCATAACAAAGTCTCTTTATTGTAGCGAAAGTGAGAAAGGTACAAAGGTTCAATCTGCCGGCTAGGAAAGCCGGTAAAGTCTATGCCGCTCGCAGGCGGCCGTTTCAGTGCAGCTTTACATCTTAAGCACACACAGTGAAAAACTCCTTCCAACAACAGAACAAAGGGATGCAGCCAGAGTATATCTGGTAGGTGGATACCTGAAGACCCCTTGTGCCCCATCTTACCCAATGGGGTGACCCTTAGAACACTATGAGCTCATGGGAATGTGCAGTGTTTTGCAGCCAGGGCTTCCCGTGTGAAACTGCCTGCTTATTCTACACTATCTTAAAAGGGAGTACCACTACTATCCCTAACAAGCTGGGAAGCTGCCTGCTGAAGGACACACAGGTGTACTATCTGATCCTGAGACGGAGAGACGGAATGCCAGTTTCAGCCAGTTCTGGACTGTGAGATGTGAAACTGCAACAGCAGGTACATAGTCAAAGTTAGATAGATGGCCTGGTTCCCAAAATCCAAGGATATGGCAGAAGTCTCTATGGCTACCCTGACTACAAGTTTCTCAAACAACAGTTATACAGGTCCAATCTACCTCCTATTAGGGCAGAAGGTCTGGTCGAGAGGGTTAGAGCCGCAGTAATTGCCCAAAGATAAGATCCGAAGGTCACTAGTTTGAGACCACCAGAAGCTTCCGTGTGCGGCAGACCTCGAAAATGCGGATGGTAAGATCTCTCAGCTGCCTGTGAGAGGGGGAGTTGTGCTTGGGCGGCCAGCTGTTCTTTGGTGAGAGCAAAGAAGCAGATTATCAGACGGTGGAAGGCAATCGTGCGGCGAGAAAGAAGGACTGGACAATGAAAGTGTCATCTGCATGTAGTTGTTCTTGAAAGATTAGAACTTTGTTTGTGATTTGTAAAAACCCTTGCAGTTTAGAAAATGCCTGCCTATGTAAACCGCCTTGAATTAAAGTCAAAGGAGCAATCTAATGACCAAGAAAGGCGGTATATAAATACCAATTATTATTATTATTAGCTTCCTAGATCACCTGATATTGCTGAGTTTATGAATTACAATATGCTCTATAGCACTTATCTGGGTAGAGGACGGCAGAACTGGGCAGAGGGAAAGCATTGGGAAGCCACTGGCAATACGTTTCTCCATAGGTCAACAGAGCTGCTTCTTGGGATGGGAGGAGGCAGATGGGGGGTGTGTGGAACTGGGCAGGGGAGGGAGGGCCAGAGGGAGGATCAGGCCCGGAAGGGCGCAGAGATGGCAGCAGTCTTCTGCCAAATCCAGTGCCTCTCCCGAAACGCAGAGCCCTACACAGGCCTCCTCAGTTCTGAGCCCGCTAAGTAGAGGCCGCACATTCGAGGAGACCCATTGGGGCTTTACATGGGGTAAGTGAACAAACATTCCCTTACCTTGAGGAGACTGCAGCTGCTGTCCTGCCCCACAGGATGCAGTGGCAGCCATTTTGGCACTGCTGCTCCTGGCAACAGCCTGAGGACTTATAGCTGGGCTGTTACGCTCTTGAAATGAACTGTTGGTCAGGAGTGCTGCACAGAATGCGGTTTTTCATCCTGACAAATGAGGCATTTGGATGTAGCGGAAAGCCACAGCGGAAAGAGCAAGAGAGGTTGCAGGAAACTTTCCATTCACTTCCATGATTCAAACACTAGGTCTCTTGCTTGCTCTTCTTACACAACTTCGTCCCCAATTTACATTCCTCCTACCTTTATTAATTCCCCTGTCCACTCATTCACTGCCACCATCGTACACATGGCTCCACTTTATTATAGTTCCACATATCCACGGACTTTTTCTGGGACTACATAGGACTTTAATTTGGAGTCATCTGAAGCACATTTACTTTTCAACACTGTTCTAATCAAAGACAACAGGTCTGGAAGCCCTGCCATGTTTCAAGCTCTGGTTGCCAACAATCGGTATAGCCCAAGGGAAAATGGCTTCTCCAGGAATTTGAGAGTGGCTAAATTCCCGCTGGGCGGCTAAATTCCTGCTGGGCTGAGGCCAGGTTAGGCAGGAACCTGGGCAACCAGGAATGCTTAACAATGGGGACAAAGCAAAGACAGAAGGAGCAAAAACGGGATAAAATGATTTAGAATCAAATACTGACGCTGCCCCAAACACATCAAATTCTAACACAGAAAATGCTTGTTAATTATCCACCAGTCTTTACTTAGAAATCTCTTATGCCTATACTAGTGAAGTGGTAGGAGTAGATTAACCAGATACAGATTCTTCTAGCACAGTAGTAGTACTATGAGAAGAGATGCTGTGACAAATAGTGTATCACCATTTAAAGTAATAGGGACATTTCTTTCACATTTATATTCCAACATTCCTCCAAGGAGCTCAGCGTGCTGTCTGCATAGGGTTATCCCACTGGAATTCAATCTAAAACAGGTGGGATTTAAAAATAAACATGGGACATGTCCAATCATCATGTTGGCCTGGAGTCTTGTGAGGTATTCAAATTGTTATATGAGTCTCATGTAATACAAAATCCCAGCTCTCGGGGTCTACTTGCTCCCCTCAGCCTGCTGTAATTCTAGCACCCTTAGGTATGTGGAGTCTGATTCCCCAAGTTTTCAGAGTGTTCCTCATAGGCCTCATAAGAGATGAATAAGATAGCACTGCAGTTTATTAGGTGTTTGTGTGCTGCTGCTGAATCCTCTGAGAAGTTTGAAAATGCATGACATGCAGTTCATCTGCATGCAGAAGGTCCCAGGTTTAGTCCTAGGCACATTGGGATAAAGGGATCTCAGGCAATGGGACTAGAAAAAGACCTGGGTGGACCCCCAGAAAGCCATTGCCCAAGACAATCGTGGGCTAAACAGACCAGTTGCCCAAGGGTCCATCCAACATTCCAGCACTGATGCAGCTGTACCAATGGGGCATGAGCCAATGGGGTTTCCATTGGCAATATGGAAATGGGGTTTCTATGAGCAATAGGGAGGCAGTCCTCAAGGCAAGGTCATGTTTGTTCCCTTACCTCGGAGCTGCACTGCGGCTGAAATGGCACTGGGAAGTTGGGTAGGACTGGGCCCAGAATCAGATGTGGGTACTTCATATTTTCACATCGAGTTCTTTAGTGCAAGCAGTCCCTTAATGTCAGTGGAGCCTGACGACAGGGTGGGAATGTGTGTGCTTCCCCTTTGTTATTGGATGCTTTTCAGTTGGTCAGAAAAACAAAAAAAAAGTATGTTGAGAATTGGTGATCCGATGCTGCTCAACAACTTTAGCAACAAAGAGACTGAGCATTTGTTCAAGCTGTATGTTTTGCAGTTTTGAAATGGGCACTCAGCGAAGTTATGAAAATATTCAAAAACTAAACATATTGCAAATTAATGCAAATTTTATTGGCATTAACAAATATGCAAATTAGCTGCCAATCTTTAGCAGTTGGTCACCTTCCAATGTGGCCCTAAGTGCCAAAAAAGATGAACACAGATTTGAGCCACATTTGCGCAGTATCAGGTCAATACTTCAAATTGGACAGTATGTCTGGTTTTTCAAGTGTAATGAGATGTGTAAGGATGGTGTGAGAGAGAAGAAGAAGTGAGAGTCACAGACAGAAACACTTGACTTTTGCTCTTTGAACAGTTTACTTTTCTCAAGCTTTGTACTGGAGATTATTATAACATTTAGTATTCATTGAAGTTAATGTAAAAAAAAAATTCCTTCATGCCCAGACTTGAATCCAAGACTTTCCTACAACTTTATCAAAACTCTATTCACTATTAACCAAGCCAGCAGAGTAGCTACATATTTCCTATGGTTGCAATCCTATCCACACTTACCTGGGGGTAAATCCCATTCACTATAATGGAACTTACTTCTGTGTAGACATGCATAGGATGGTGGTATAAGCGGGTTATTTCAGTATCTATTGCATTTTAATGGCCATAAGTCCTGTTTTGTCCTAATTATAAATCCTTGTTCAGACCTTTTGCAATCTTACGTTACTTATCTTAATAAACCTATAGAAATCTGATGGTGAAAGCAAGCAACTTTAATTTGATCTAGAAACCACCATCAAACCTCTACAAAATGGATTATATACATAGCACACATAGTGTTATGCCAGATGATAACACCAGCACAATGGCACTATAATAACTGTGCAACAAAACACTCAATAATGTCATACTGATGCAACTGCAATTATTCAGCAACTGCAATTATTCATAACCCAAAGTCTATGTGATCGCAGCAGAATGTAAAAAGGTGATATACAAATACCATAAAGCAATAAACTAACAGCCAAATCCTAACTAAATTCCTATGCAGTGATACAGAGGTGCCAGCAGAGGCTACATTGCATTCCTCATGGGCATTTTTGTTGCTGGAAGTTTCTTCAGGGTTAGGAGACATTTGTCCTCTTGCTCCAGGGTAAATCCCAGCAGCCGCTATGGCTGAATTCAGACCTGTACCAGCTATTTCATTGGCATAAGTCCAGGTTAATCAATGCAGGTGGATCAGGCCCAGAGAGGAAGATTGGATACAGTGCACGCTAGTGCCACCGATCCTGCTTTCCTCCTGGACCCACTCTGCTCATCTCCCACCCATTGCCACCCTTTTTCTGCCCTCCCCACCCCTATAGTGGACTTTATGACATCCCTGTGACTGCTGGTACTCGCAGGAAGACTCCAGCCTTTCTGCTGGCATGCTGGCTAAGAACACAAAGTGTTTTACAGCGCTTTTGCGACAGCATGCACTGGCGGAATGCATGTTCCACCAGCACCTCCTTTGCATTGCACCGGGACAAAAATTATGTAAATAAACAGAAGCAGCAGCACAAGCTCATTCAATAGAATCAAAGCACATTTCCATGGATTTGAACTTGTGGCTGCAAAGCATTAACTACCAAAAGTGCATGCCAAGTGACCTGGGGCCCTGATGTTGCTCTCTAGAGTGCCCACACCTTGGTTATGTACCTGGCTGGGTATAGAGATCCACATATTCCAAGATGGTGACACCATCCTGCAGATTTTCTTTCTGAGGAGCAGCCTGAATGCTCCCATGTGATAGTGCTACACAATATATGATTGAAATGTTTGAAAGAGCCTGAAAAAGGAAAAAAGGAAGAAAAAAAAAGCAACAGGAAAGCAATGTTCCATCTAAGAGAACAGGGAATTAGAAAATGTGAATCATGTTCACTCAACCCTAATAGCCAGGCTCATTAAGCCTTCAGTTCCTGTTCAGCCGAGTCACAAACGCTTGCTGCCTGTGCCACTTCCAGGAATCAAAACTGGCTGCCTAGGAACTGGAGAGCTGTGAGCGATGACAGTGGCTTATCAAGAATTTCACACAAATTGTCTTTCAGGAATCCATTCAGGTGGAGTCTTTCCCATATCAGTGCAATGCTTCTAATCCGAGATAGGAAACAGGCATATACTGTGACTCAGAGCGCAATCCTAACCTGGAGTTAGGCCGGCACAGTTGGGCCAGAAAGGTTTGGCTGGCACAAGGGACACTGTAAAGTATGTTTGGACCACTCTCGGAGTCAGACAGGCCAGCACACAGACTTGTGCCATCCTCCCTGACTCCGAGAGTGGTCCAAACGCACTTCATAGTGGCCCTTGTGTCAGCCAAACTTTGCTGGCCTAACTTGTGCTGGCCTAACTCCAGGTTAAGATTGTGCTCTCAATTCTTATGGTTAAGAATTAGCCTCTTGCCCTAACAGTGTTCTCAACAGAATGATCTAGTGAAGTCAGAATTTTCTTAACAGGAGAAGAAAAGGGCAGCCCCTCCCCACAAACACACCATAATCAATGATTTCATAAAGCACCTTTTTAAATATGCATGAAGCAGTTTGGAGTGTTTAACAGGGGAAATCTGCTCAACACCTCACAATACACACAACTTATTGGTTACACTAATCTCCATATAGGCTCCCAAAGGATAAGGCGTTGGGGAATAATGAAGAACAAATGTAAACTATCGGAGAGGATTCCTTAGTCTTTTGAAACGTATTGTTTTCAGTCAGCCACTAAAAATACTGCAGACTTAAAGATACAGTCGGCCCATTGAGGAGGTAGGGCTATCTTGAAGGTGGCAGCTCGCACTGAAGCTCCTCTGACTCTGCCCACAGAGGCTTTGTTAATAAACCGACAAAGGGACTGAAGCTCCTGACAGCCTTTGAGATGGATATGTCGGGTCAGTGAAAAGTACTGGGTGGTTTTCAGTGAGCCCTTATTTTCTTCTTTT
>JAJKFI010000014.1:3285403-3298730 GCA_029204185.1 Lerista edwardsae
TATCTATCTATCTATCTATCTATCTATCTATCTATCTATCTATCTATCTATCTATCAAAGAGGACGTATGTGTGTTTTTGTGTTGGTGTGTTTGTGTGTATGTTCCAGCATAACTCTGGCACACCTAGAGTGACGTGCACCAAACTCAGTACACATATGCCTTATGGTCTAGCGACAAATACTGCAGGGGTACAACCCCCCCAGCACCCCTAGGGGTGGGGGTGCGAAGGGGGTGCCATGTAAAAATGATCTAAAACGACCGACATCGGTGTCAAATCCGTAGTTTCCGGGGTTGTCAAGACGAGCGGTGATGCTCCTGATGCCGTTTGAGTCCAGGTTCAGCCCCCATCGGTGTGGGGGGCGAGAAGGGGTGCAAAATAAAATGTCCACCATGACCTGCTGGAACGCCTGAAGCGATTGACACCAAACTTGGTACACGTATGCCTTACAGTCTGGTGACAAATACTGTGGGGGTACGAGCCCCCTAGCACCCCTAGGGGTGGGGATGGGAAGGGGGTGCCATGTGAAAATGATCTAAAACGGCTGATATCGGTGTCAAATCCAGTTTCCAGGGTCACTGAGCTGATTGGTGCCAGTCCTGATGACATTGAATCCCAAGTTTAGTCGAATAGAACGAATAGAACTCTGTAGAACCTTCTGGAAATTTTTAGAAATCATTATGCCTCGGTCTTGGATTCCAATCAAATACCTGTCATGTGACCAGGCGTAGTCACTGAAAACAAGGCTATTGATACTGTAATAGATGCCTATGAGGTCGTGAATTTCCCATCAGACTTCCTAAACTCACTTGGTCCGGCTGGATTGCCACCACATCGTCTTTTACTTACTCTCCAATTACTTTACTACGGAACCTCGACCCGCCAAAACATTGCAACGGCACAAGGCTATGTGTCAAGAAGATGCTGGGTAATGTAATTGAAGCGACTATCTTAGCAAGAAAGGGAGAGGGTGAAACAGTTTTTTCCCCCCACGGATAACACTCATTCCGACGGATCTCCCTTTTCACTTTAAGAGATTGCAATTTCCAGTGAGACTTGCATTCTCAGTCTCGATCAACGAGTCACAGGGGCATTCTATTAAGTACTGCGGAGTGGATTTGAGATCGCCATGTTTCTCTCACGGACAACTTTATGTTGCTTGCTCAAAAGTGGTCTCACTCAAGAATTTATTTATTCTTGCTCCTGGAGGTGAAACTAAGAATGTTGTTTATAATCAGGTTTTGAGTTAAATTAATATTATAGTGAATTTGTAAAAGATTTTACTTTATAATTTTATACTGTACTTATACTTTTAATTACCTGTACATAAAATTACTTTGATTTTACACTATAGATAGAATTCATTCCTTTTCCTGTGTAATAGAAGCTTGGGATATAAATAAATACCCGGGCAATGCCGGGTAAGAACCAGCTAGTATATATATATAAATGATCAATCTCGTGTGTGTGTGTGTGTGTGTGTGTGTGCGTGTGTGTACTGGAATTTGTATTTGAATATTGTATGAGTAGTATTAATTTTAGAGTAATTCACATTATTTTGTATTATTGTGGCAAATACAATAAACTTCTATTAATGCTGGATGACTAATTGCCAGTCTTCAAACATGTTACAGTATTCAAATTCTAATAAAATTATGTTTGTTTTTTATGGGTACAATAGGCATATTGTCCCTTACAGTTTGGACAGGGAAAGTTTGAAAAAGCAAAGTCATTTTTTTCCTCCCCTGAAAGGTGCGTATAAATACAAAAAATTCAATAATTGATCTACAGTGTGTTGTATTTTACAGTTAAAATGCAAATAAGGACATTCAAAGGTCAACTCACTCTGCAAATGCCAAACATTTTGTAAACAAAGAATCTGATATGAACACAATTAAGAACTATCTTATTTTATGCATGAACCAGCATCTGCCAACTAATGCAAATAAACACTGATACAGATATTCCTCAGTTTTGTGATAACTGAACATGTATTTAAGATGAATTTCAAGGGCTTTGCAAATCCAAAATGCTTATATTCTTCCCACGTCCACTCAGGTAATTTAGTGCTGAGAAGAATTACTGCGTAGAGGAGTTCTGTGGAAATCATGGTGTCCAATCACAGTGAAGACCCACATGGTATGTGACACATAGTCTGATCCTATGTATGGATAATTGCAGTGGATCTTAAAGTGTATTAAGTGGATAAATCTGCATACACTCAATAGATATCTATTAAGTAAACCTGGACTCCATACTGTCAACATAAACCACAAGATGGTTCATAATGTGATATGATGATGGGGATCATGTTAATACCTTAAACTCTGAAATACTCTAAATTGTAACTGTCAGAATATTCCTAATGTAACCGAGGTTTCACTATGGATTTGGTTGTGTCCAACTTTCAAGAGCATCTCTCACGTATCTCTTATGCCTCTCATTTCCTAGTGTCTCATCTCCAATATCAAATAACCAAAAGGTCACCAATCTGACAGCTGGTTTCAAATTGAGCCGGTCATATGAACTATTATCTGATTACCCTAACTCAGTAGTTCTAAAACATGTTAGCACCGGGACCCACTTTTTAGAACAACAATCTGTCTGAGACTCATGGTCATGCTGTCTGTGACACCAGAGCCTGCTGCTTTCCTGATATGAGAATGCACAAGAAAATAACCACACAGCCCTGCCCCGTTCCAGTGTCCCATCTTCCCATATTTCAATGATGGCTGCGCTAGGTGCTACATGATTCACCTGAAATTGGTTTGCGACCCACCTCGTGGGTCCTGACCTGCAGTTTGAGAAACACTGCCCTAACTGTTTCTGCTGAGAAGGAAAAAAAAATCATACAAATGTTCATATCCATATGCACTGTCATTCAGAGTACAATCCTAACGTAGGCAGGAGCAGGCAGGCTGGCTAGCGCTAAGCTACAGGCAACCCAATAGGTTGCTCAGATCTAAACCTGTAAAATGGCAGGCGCAAGTCTGAGTCTTCCGTAGCGGCCCAGGGAGAGGGCTTTGGATCCAGACTCCAACCCCCTCCCCAGACCACCCTGCCCACTGAAACGCCCTTCCTCACCCCTTTCCATCCCCCTCCTGCCATCCTCTGTCCAGAAAAGCCCCCATGTTGGCTAAAATCAAGCAACGCAGGAAAGGCTTACCTGTGGGCTCTGCGGGCGGAACTGGGTTGATGCAAGTGCTTACGCTGGCTCAGTACCTCTCTGGCTGGTGCAAGTGTGTTTTATGCCACATTTGCAAAAGCCTTGGACTGACCCAAGGCACACGCTTCATCCCAACAGGCGCCTTGGATTGTGCCCTCAATCATTTTTTATTTTCAACAGTTTTCAAAAGGTAGGGAAAAAAATCAAATGTATCCCACAATCTTCATGACTTTTGGGTATTTGAATCAACGTGGCTGACAAAGTGATGACTTAAGAACTTTCTACAGGGCTGAAAGCTATTCTAGTTTGGGCCTCTTATGATCATGGTGTTCTCAGCTTTTGATAGGAAAAGTAAATGAGAGATAAAAGATAAACCTGTCATCCAGAAGCCAGAAAGGTGCAATATCAATGACCTTCTATACAAACACAAAACCTCAGGCACTGGGATAAAAATATAAAAGGCAGGTAGTTCTGTTGTGGCCAGTTACAAATATAATTGATAATGAATGATCTAGTAAAGAGAAAAAAATGATTCAATTGATTTTTTGTATTAAAAAGTGATGTCCATGATATCTGATGGCACTTTCTAGAATGCTTAACAATAAAGACTAGCAATGGTAGATATTTATTCTATCCTGGATGTCTTTCTTTCATTTTCTGATCCTACTGATAATGTTCATAGCACAAAGATGGGGTAGATAATACTCTGGTCTCATGTTCATTCTTTTTTTTTTTTAAAGCCCTTTAAAAATACTGTGAAATACTTGATGTTCTTGCATTTTCCACACAATGTTTAAAACGTGAAATTGTGGTTTAGGGGATCATATTTTTAGTCCCCATCTCCCATTTTCAGCTGCTCCCCACCAATCTCTTCACCATGACTCCACAAAAGAATGTGGTGAATGATTCTTTCATGATCCTTTTCTGGGAGCATGACTTAATTGGCAGTGAGGAGGCAAAAAGAAGCAGAAGTCATATTTTGCTCCTTCCAGGGCTTCAAAAAGGGTGGAAGATTGGCCAACATGTGCTTGTAATAAAAAAAAGGGGCAAAAAAAAAAATCTCCTCAGCATTTCTGCCACCAGGAATGGATTCTTGGTAGGAAGGATGTCTCTGTGAGACAGTGGAATGCCACATTTTCATACACCTTCTATCTGTGCTCCACTCCCTCCTCTTACTTTTCTACCTCTAAGGGAGATTGCCTCAGAAGCCCCTGTGATTTCCCATTTCCTGAAGGGAAAAGTGCCCAACCAATATGAGGAATCCCCAGAACCATGAGCAATCCCAAAAGAACCCCATTAGCTTGGGGGCAGTTTCTAAGAAAATGTGGCACATCCTAAATTGATCAATTAAAATGTAATTAGTTTGTACAGACAAACCTTGTCTTTCATCCAGTTGACTGGCTTTGCCCTTTCAAGTGCTTGCAGTGACAACTACATTTCAAATATTGTCCACATCCTTTCCACTTTTGTCCAATTTCATCCAAACCACAATGTTCATCAAAGTTCTTATGTTTCTTTTATTTCTGTTTATTTGGTTTCATATGCATCTGCATGTGTTATATAACTATATAAGTTATTTACACTTTTCCCTGACCAAAATAAATGTGCAAGGTAAATAAGACTATGCTCTGACAGTCATCCATTTTTGACCTTCGTCCAGCTGCATTGCTGGGGAGCTTCCATGCAAGCCTGGGTCCGTTTGTGAGTTTTGTCCCCTTTTGGAAAAACATAGAAGTGTCTGGCTTCTCCGTTTCTTGCCCCTCAGATTTCTGCCTGTGTTTCTTTTGTTTTAGGAATGAGGGTGGGTGGGAACTTCCATGGAAGTCTGGGTTCATTTGTGAGGAGAAGTTCACCTGCGACTAGATTGCCTATTTGGAGGTTGGCTGCAAAGATGGGCTTGCTTTGTGTGTGTGTGTGTGTGTGTGTGTGTGTGTGTGTGTGTGTGTGTGTGTTTTGTAACATGGCAATAGATGGGGAAAAGTGATGCGTTAGCTGAGCTGTAGAGACCTTATTTGTAAAGGGGGGAGGAGAACCATGCCCTCCCACCTGCCCGTCCTCCAGAGACGTCCATTTAGTGTGGCAGAAGCATTATTGAAGATTTTCAGAGGGGGACCAAAATATTTGAAAGCCTAGGAGCCCAGCCTTGGTTAATATGGCCCCGCCAAAAGGCAGTAGGTTTCCTGAAGCAACACTGAAAATATATTGCCTGGGCAGTATAACCATGGGATTTCCCTTGACCCAGCCAAACATTCTACTAGTGTTTGCTACTAGTCACCGACATACATTTTCAAACGAGACCAAACAGAACAAAAGGATCCGACTTCTAAATTGCCCCACAAATTAGTGGGTTTGGGCTGGTGGATTTATATGAGGAAAGGAGGTGATTGGAAGTGTGCATTAAGAGATGACTGATCAAGTTGCTTGGTCTCTCCCACAGAACTTTATAGCAGCATTGAGAACAGAGAATGAACATCTGAAGCAGTACTTCTGGGAACAGGGAAAAGTGCTATCTGACTAGAGCTTGCATGGTGAAATAAGAGCTTTGACTGACTTTTTTTTTTTTTAAGTTGAATGACTTTACTGACTTGGTGGCTTGGGATGGATTTGGCAGTTCAGTTTCATACAGAGATGTAGGACTTGGTTCATCCCTGGTGTAATGCCATCAAACTCAAAGTGATGAAATCCTTTGCATACATTTGATGACAAGTTCACAGAAATGTTTTAAATAGACTTCAGTGGAGTTACATTGGGGAAGAATTTGATCCTTTCTCGGATTCTCTCCATCTAATTTCAAATGTCTTGCAAGCTGCATTCGTATTTTGAGACTATTCTTTGGAAAGAAATGTGCTATATGAATCTCACAATTAGGACATGTCACAGAATAGGACAGAACACAGAACACCTTACTAAAACACCAAGAAGGAAAGACAAGTGAGCCGCAGTAAGAATACAGTTGTACAGTACTTGAGATGCCACATTACAGTGCAAAGACAACATAGTTTCAAGCATATAAAATTGAATGTGTGATTGCAAAAACCTAAAAGAAGAAATGTATTTGTGCAGCCACAATTACTATAGGTCAAACTTGATGCGTTACAACGTATGGTAATGCAGATGCCATGATAGAAACTGGACCGCAAGTCCAACAGAAGGTGACAGAGTTGTAGTTTCAGGGCTTTGAGAGTTGTGGCTATTGAATCACTGCAATTCTTCCTTACAGGGCTTCCAAGAGAGCACTTGAGGAATATGTGGGACTACTAGTCTCCCATCCAGAATTACACAGGCTGCGATCCTATCCATAATTACCTGGGAGTAAGCTCCAGAAAAAGCTTTATAGCACATTTTCAGCTGCCAACATTTCCCCAGCTCTCCACCCAGACCAGACTGGGCTATAAGGGAAGCTTTCTCTAATGTAGTAGTTCTCAAATTTTAGACCAGGACCCACTTTTTAGAATGGCACTTGTATCGGGACCCACCGGAAGTGATGTCATTAACCTAGAAATGCTGTCATGGCAGGAAGTGACCATCAAGCAGGAAGTGCTGTCATTGTAACATAAGGGCACTTTTGAAATGCAGATTGGCATTATTTGACTGCAGCAGTTGTACAACCATGAAACATCTGTGACAGAAAGCCGGATTAGGACAAAATATTGTGTAAAACCACTGAATTAAAAGCAATTTTTTTTAAAACCCTCAGCTGAAAATTCAAACTGTTAACACTCACGAAAGGAATATAGCAAGAGAAAGGGCTGCAGCTTCCAAGATGGCTGCTCCCAGCTCTCCACAACCCACCTGAGATCAGATTATGACCCACCAAGTGGGTCCCGACCCACAGTTTGAATAACACTACTCAACTGTACAGTATGCAACTTCTGTGAGATATGTAAGGGGAACTACTGCAGAGGCAAATTTATTAAAGCTGCCTTACCTTCCTGCTACAGTCTCCCCCTGTTTTGTATCCCCCATCATGCATCCTTTAGAACAATAAAGGAAGGATCCCTGGGCCATCTCAAGTATCCCCTGTAACATGCAATTTGTCCCCTTACACTTGTCCATCAATCAATCAAAACATATTTATATATCGCTTTTCAACCCACAGTTCACAAAGCAGTTTAATAATGACAAGGTTAAATCCCAAAAGGGTTCACAATCTAAAAGATGCAGAACACCACCAGCAACAGTCACTGGAAAAGACACTGCACAGGTTGAATAGGGACAATTACTCTCCCCTTGCTAAATATAAGAGGAACATCACTTGAAAAAGTGCCTCTTTTCCAGTTAGCCTTGTGAGTTCTTTCTATCACGTAATATTGATTTTTCAATATCTGTCTTTTTTGAAAATCTTTAACCGGTTGACTGTTGACTCTCATACACTAATTTTCTTTTTGCCTCCCTTTTCTTTGTTTCCCCTCTTTTTATAGCACTACCTTTCCTTCCTCTCCCAACTCCGCCTCTGCCTGTAGAAAGATCATTGCACAATTCTCTCCCTCTTCTGCAAAACGCCACTCATCATTCTGTGCCACTGATGTGCCACGGCTTCCAAAATCCATTGTATTGTCATTTCAGACAGATAAGTACTAAACAAAACATTACCAGGGTGAAGGAATCACTTACCCTGATTGACAACAAATCGTAACTTCTGTATCGTTGCCAGATTGCCGCTGACTCTGTATATTCCATCAACATCCAGACCTGAAAAAGGAAAATATATTTCATATTGGCTTGTGTGAGTATTATACTTAAGATGTCTGTCAGGAAAAATATAAATGTCCTAACAAATAGAGAGAAATATATACTTCAGGGAACTTCTTGGTGATAATTCAGTTGATGGAGCAGAGGCACATGATACCTTCTCTGTATGATTTTGGTTTGAAAGGAAAAAAAAAATTTCCTGGGAATCAGTAGTTGCTTGTAGGTGTGGAGGTTACTAATGCACACATGGCTTCTCTGACATTAAATGCTTCCTCATTGATTGAGATGGGGGTGGGATGTTCCATAAACAGAAGTGATCGTGTGTGGGTTTTCACCATTGTGAAACCTCATGTCCACATTCCAGCACACTTGGAGTTCTGGGTTGGGGTCAAGCTGTAAATTATGCAGGTCTGCAAAATTGAGGGTAAGGAAAAATGTTTTCAAAATTTATAATGGTTTTATATGAATCTGGAGTGCAGAGTCCAAATTGGGGTGCTGTTTCCATGCTAGCTTTGCCCTTAGCATGTCTAGTTTCAGAGGTTCAGCATAGCCCACAGTAGTTCAGCGATGGCAAACCTATTGGGCTCCCTGTGTCAAAAATGCCAAACTTGACTCTGCTGGGGATATGTCTCTCCCCACTCCCAAATGAAAGAGAAATGATTATTTACATATTCTATTACTTAAAAAAATACAGCCCAATCTTGTGTGGGGCTATGCATTATATAAAGAATATCAAATAAAATGATTACAAATATGAAATCATTACAAAACCGAAATATTAGTAAAACAAACTCAGTTGTTGTCCGGTGTCGGTGAACCCAAAACATTGTGGTGTTCACCTTTTACATGCGTGTCATAGGTTCGCCATCACTGGCCTAGTTTGTGAAAGGTTCAAGCAGCTTCTTCATGAGGAAGCTGCTTGAACCGTTCACTAATGAGGTTATGCCGTATATCTGAAACTAGACATGATAGGGCAAAATTGATGCAATTTTTTGGAATCAGTACCCAAAACATACCCAGGAATAGGTCTAACTTTTAAGAAAGCAAAATGTGTGTTGGCTTGTGTTAATACTGTTTCTATTAACATGTCTATGTGCTGGCACAGAAATAACGGTCATAAGCAGGTCATAAGATGAAATGCTGCCCTGCAATCTCTCCTTAGACCAAATTCTGCATTATTTCATGGCCAACCATACAGAACGCTAATTGGTTCTTTTTGGGTGTTTTTTTTTTTAAACTTACTAGTTTGTGGTACACCTTGTTTCAAAACCTGGAAAAGCGGGGTTTAATGTAAAATCACTGCTAAGGAATCCTTTTGCAGTTAAGGCAAATTTACTTTGGGTGGTGCGAAGCTGGATGGACCACACAGTAGAAGACATTTCCTCTGCAGTACATACAAGGCAAAAACCTGCACACTTCTTATACTAATTTGACTAATTCTATTCTGGACGATGTGGTTAGATGACTGCATCTCAAGGTATTTGAAATGTACCAGTACGACTGCAGATTAGTAGTTAAAATTAGTAGTTCTTCATAAACCTTTGGTACTATTAATAAAGTGAATACAAAACACTACAATAATCTGAAGAATATTATATCTTTAGAGAAGAATCTTGAAGATAAGGAACATACATTGCCCAATTAGCATTTCATCTGTATACTACACAATATGGCAGACAGAGGAAAACATTCCTTATACTACACCAATTACAACACACACATGCCACAGGCTTTCTGCTTTAAATACTCTGAAAGTCAAGCCAAACCAAACCAATATAAATTGGTGGATTTGGACATCCTTTTTACGACCACATTAACCCAGCGGATTTGAAACTACTAATTTTGAAAATACATTTGGGCCAAATGTGTGTGTGTGTGTGTGTGTGTGTGTGTGTGTGTGTGTGTGTGTGTAAGCGCACATGTGTGAGTGCGACTATATGCATATTTTTTAAAGAGATGTTCTGTCTTTAACGTTATTCTGCTCTGAGCTTCTGAGCAGTTTTCAAAGAAAACAATTTCAACTTCTAAGAGCACCTTTATCAAGAATGAAAACATCTCTATTCAACTGTCAGTGCTTCTTCATGGTTGGCTTCAAATATTTAAAAGAAGAAGAAAAAGATAAAACAGAAGTAGTTTCAAAGGTTCCTGTGTGGGGACAGCATTAACATTTAGCAGTAAAGACCATACTGGAATAACACATATTCACTGCAATAAAATCTGACTCCTAGTTGAGTGTAGGCTGACCTTATGTTTCAAAATGGTGTTTATCATTGAGACAGATCATGGGCTTTTCCCTAGAGCATATCAATATTTTCTCCTCCCTTTTTTTGTTTGAAGGAGCTTAGAATAGGATGGGCACAAAATCAGGACTCATAATCCAAATGGTGTTCAAAAACTCAGTCAAGAAAAATGCAGCTGTTGCAACTCATTCCCACCATAAATCTTATAAGCTTCTCGGCTTATATTTTGGAAAGGAATTAAATAGATTTTTTTTCTTCCAGCCTATGAGCCATATTTAGCAATGCCCTTATTAAATACAATTGGGTTAATGCACACTTTCTACCTGAAGGTAAACCTAATTTGTAGGCTGAGAAATGTCTGTACCTCGGATGTGAAGTCCTTGCATTGCTGGGTATTCTGGGAAATATTTTAGGACACTACTCCATTCACACGAGGCAACAACCAGAGTGCTGAGCATAAGAGGCTGCCTTATATTGAAACTACCGTTGACCTATTCAGCTCACTATTGTCACACATGAATCAGATGTAGCCCCCAGAAGCTCTTTACCTGGCTCCCATGATAACTAGGTTGTCCCAGCACTGTCAGTTCAGGAGCGCCGCTACTGCCAAGGGTCTAGGAAGGGAAGACAGAAAGGGGCTGCAGGAGGCAAGGAACACTACAGGGGAAGGGGTAGACCAAGAGGCATGAAAGAGGAGACACTTTTGAGGTGCTGGGACAGCCCAATTATCACAAGGGCTACCCTCTCGGTAGCACCACTTCTGCCATCATGGCACAGACCACTTCTCAGCTGTTGCGCTGCCAAGTGATGCTGCAGAAGAAGCAGCACTGTTAAAAGGGAGGCCGAGCAATAACTGGAATCTCCCATATCTTGAAAAATCTGATCAAGATTTGCACATTTTCTCTTCTGTCATGTGCAGCTAAGGAGTTTCTATGTGAGAAGAAAATGCTCATTTCTGGCCATCGTCTGCTGAATGGCATCACATCTTGTCTAACGATGTCACTTCTGGCCCTCAGCAGGCATAAGGAATGCTAGTTGGCCCACTATATCAAATCTATTTGACATTCTTGGTCTACACTGAGGACCAAACTATACATAATATATGATGCCTTTTTTGTTGCTTGATTTCTGGTTTATTTTCCTAAAATAGCACTTTGCAGTGTGTGAGGGTGAGTGAGTGAGAGAGACTGAAATGCAGCAAAACTGTAACAGGGCATAGTTTTAATACTTTGCTGTGATTCTGATTGGAATTTTCCCTCCCCCGTGTACTGAAACAAGTTTCCACTGGCTTTCAATGGCAACTGCTGTAGTAAAGATACTGAGCTGCAAATCAATAATTTTTCCCAGAGTAAATCCTGCTTTGTCATCACTTCTCACCAGGTGGCCTTAAGCAAGAGGCTCTCTGTCAGCATCAACTCACTTGCTGAGGTGTGACGATACTAGTAATACTAACCTGACAGGGTTGTTATAAGAATTCCATCAAAATAATATGTGTTCACTCTGAAAACCCTAAACACAAGTAGTATTACTATTATTTACTAAAAGTGTATTACAGAACATGCTCACTTATATGCCAGTGCAGCAAATTTCAGGAGTTGGCCCTTCTTAGTCACAGGTTTGGCACCCATGGATTTGACTCAAGACAGGGGCCAACCTCATATATAGAAAGGTGCATGTGTTTCCCCCCCCCTGCACTTCAGAACACCTCCCAGATGCAACTGGAAGATACTTCTGGTCACATCTGGGAGGTCCTTGATGCTCTCCCCACAGATTCAATTACCCATGGAAATCGGTATCCACAGTGGCCCACGGTACTGGATTTTTTAAAAAATGAACAGACATTTCACAGGATTACATACATTTAGAGTAGAGTGAGGATAACGGAGTGGCTAGAAGATGGGCAGCCCAATCCAGCACAAATTCCCCCATGCTGCAGCATCAGCACAAATTGCGCTGCATCTTGCGGGGGAATTTTGAATGCTGGCGGTCTGCCCAAGGTAAATTTGCTTTCGTCCTCTAGCCCTGGGGCAAGCCCCAGCCAGTGCAGTGGGTCAATTTGGACTCATGCCAGTAAAAGTGATGGCACAACTCCATGTCAGCAGTTCAGTCCTGAGAAGGGGGATAGGATACAATGTGTGCTGGTGTCACCAACCCCATTCTGCTCCTGGGCCTGAACCCCCACCCCCGGCACATTTGCGACAGCCTGCACTGGCGGAGCGCACACATACACACACTTGGGTGCAGAAGGGGGATAGGATTGTACCATAAACTGTGAACTAAATAGTCTCCTTTTCAAAACATATCTCTGACATGAATTCACTGGGTGTTTTTAGGCAAGCTACAATCTTTCATCATCAAGACACTTTGCACAATTACTGCAAGGATGTTGTGAAGCATTTTGAGCTCTTCAAAACCATATATATGTGTTAAGTATTATTAGGGAAGGAGAATGCTTTTAAGACTGATATAATGATTTGTCATTGTCTACTTGAAATACGGGTCTGTGGAAAATAATGCTCTATGCTATTTATACCAAAAGACAACTAATAGCTCTTGGAAACGAAAGCATATGTTTCTTTAAAACAGAAATCAGGACAGAGGAAGAGTAATGTGTGATTAATAATTGTACTCAAGCATTGCTCAAAAATGTTGCAGTTTCACATCTCACAGTCCAGAACTGGCTGAAACTGGCATTCCGTCTCTCCGTCTCAGAATCAGATAGAGCACCTGTGAGTCCTTGAGCAGGTCAGCTTCCCAGCTTGTTAGGGCAACTAGCTGAACAGTAGTTGTACTCCCTTTCTGATAGTGTAACACAAGCAGGCAGTTTCACACGGGAAGCCCTGGCTGCAAACACTGCACATTCCCATGAGATCATAGTGTTCTAGGGGTCACCCCATTGGGTAAGATGGGGCACAAGGGGTCTTCAGGTATCCACCTACCAGATACACTCTGGTAGCATCCCTTTGTTCTTGGGTAGAAGGAGTTTTTCACTGTGTGTGCATAAGATGTAAAAGATGCACTGAAACGCCGCCTGCGAGCGGCAAAGGCTTCACCGGCTTTCCTAGCCGGCAGACTGAAACTTTTCACCTATCTCACTTTCGCTACAATAAAGAGACTTTGTTATGGAAATGTGGCGATCGCTTGTTTCCTTCGCTCCGGAGCGCTGAGGCAGGCGCTGGGATGGGTCTCCAAGCCCCCAACTCTGCTATTATTCACACAAATTCACAACA
>JAJKFI010000014.1:3298740-3310848 GCA_029204185.1 Lerista edwardsae
GGTCTCCAAGCCCCCAACTCTGCTATTATTCACACAAATTCACAACAAAAAACCCCTCTCTCATTATGCAGGAATCACCTTGATAATTCTGGGAGGAATGACATTTCCTTGGACTTTGCACAGAAGTTTTGGCTAGGATTTTAGCAGCTTCTAACTTGCGATCGCACCAGTTAAGAACATATCCTTATGGCCATTGTAGTAATGTGTTCTGTTACTTCTGTAGTTTAGGACGAAGAGATAAGGAAATGTTTGTTCCCTTACCTCAGAGCTGCATTGCCTTTACCCCAGTGCTGGAAAGTTGATTAGGATTGCACACTGGTTCTTCAACTCTATTGCCTCTTTGTCCCCTATCAACTAGAGCAGTACTATTGTGGGTTGGGACCCACTTAGTGGGTCGTGACATGATGTCAAGTGGGTTGTTGAGTGCTGGGAGCAGCCATCTTGGAAGCTGCAGACCTTACTCTTGCTATATTTCTTTTGTAAGTGTTAACAGTTTGAATTTTCAAGTGAGGTGTTTTTCCCCCCCCAAAAAATGTTTTTAGTTCAGTGGTTTTACACAATATTTTGTCCTCATCCTGCTTTCTGTCAGGAATGTTTCATGTTTGTATAATTGCTGCAATCTAATAAAGCCAATTTGCATTTCAAGAGTGTCACTTTGTTACGTTGCATAAAATGTTGTCATTTTATTATGTTACAATATTGTAACAAAGCAAGTGCCCTGCCTGATGATGTCACTTCCTGCCATGACATAACTTCTAGGTGAATGACATCACTTCCCGTGGGTCCCAATTCGGGTCCCATTCCAAAAAGTAGATCCAGGTAAAAAGTTTGAGAACCACTGAACTAAAGTACACTGGGTCTCTTAGGCCTTGTGTGTGGTTCTTCCCAACCTTTCTCTTTGCCTGCCTCCATAAATTTCCTTTCCTTAATGCTTTCGTCTTCTCTAGCAATACATCACTCGCATTCTTTTCTCACATTCCCTTACATTCTCTTCCTCCAGTTATTGGGAAACATATCCTTAGTTCTCTATCTCCCTCATCCTCTGTAGGCTCAGTTTCTACACCCCCTTCTTTGCCCGCTGCCTCCTGCTGCAGATTGTCCTGCTTTACACCTAATTGAAATTTTTTTGCCTAGCCAGTCTGAACTTTGCCCTCCCTAAAAAAAGTTTGTCAATATTCTATTATTCTTCCTCTACCAGCAGACAGAATGCTTGCAGACATACTGTATATCAGAGCAGCTCAGCCAGTGGCTATAAACATTTGCAGGCAAGCAACAGGCTTTAGCGATTACCAAACAGAACGCTTGCACTTGTGAACAAAGTTATTGGCTCCTCCTCGCAGGCCAATCCTACGCATGCTTACTCCAAAGCAAGTCCCTCTGCATTCAAGGTTGTTGTTTTTTGCCCAAGCACATGGGCATAGGATTCACTACAGTCTGTATGTTATTCCTTTTCAATCATTCAGCCTAATATCTGGTAGTTTGATATTAGCTGTATTTTAATCCTCTGTCTACAGATGAGCCATATAATTTACTTTGATCCTCTCCTCATTGCTTGACGGCTGAATGTGTACTTAGCTATTTATGTACAAGGGATAAGGGCAACTGAACAGAAAGTAGAATTTAAACAGTACGGTGCTCATCAGCATGCAGACTTGTAGTTAAATATACAAATCAACTTTGCCTGGGTCTTAATCTAACCTGCTATGTAGCACCGCCTTTGCCATCTGAGCGGTGTTGAGTTGAATCAGAAACACTGTTAGCGACAGCAGTGTCAGCAAGACTTCCATGCAAAGTTTATTGTGACAAAGTCAAAAGATACACTTTGAAGACACTTTTTTTTTACAAATGTTGAATGTGCTATTAAAGTTCTATCATGCATGAGGAGTTTTCACTATAAGCAAGCAGTTGGCCCAATAAACATGTTTGCTGTCTTTTTAAATGTTAGGTATTTTGTTCCTTGCAGCTAAACAAAATGACCTCATTGTTTCCCACTCTATTTTCTTTTAAACATTAGCTGGGATGATTGAGATTCAGGAATGTGGGAAAATGGATTCCCAAGCCATGTCTATCCTTTCTAATTCGGAGCTGTAATTTTTGGCTTGGCTTGAATCACAGTCATCACATTTCAGTATGAATCTCACTGTAAAATGATCTTTCTTAAACATTTCGTTCACTCATCATGGGATCAGAAACAAAGCTATTCTACTCTTTCAACAAAACTCTTAAAATGTCTTTTCTTTTTTTCATCAAGGGGAAAAGAGCCTGAATTTTCTTGAACATGCATTGTTCTTTGAAGGAAAAGGTGTCCACAGTTTGGCAAATCTGTTTGTAAATCTTGTCCTCTGTATGTCAGAAGCTACAGCTATTTTAATATGTTTCATTTGCAACTCATTTGGAGTCCACAAGAACAGATGATTCCAATTGACTTCTTGTTGAAGAAATGGGGAAAGCTTCATTGTGTCCTAGAAAAACTAGATGCTAAAAAAACCCCGCTGTGTTGTTATTAGGGCCCAATCCTAACCTGGAGTTAGGCTGGCACAGTTAGGCCAACAAAGTTTGACCAGCACAAGAGACACCTTAAAGTATGTTTGGGCCACTTTCGTAGTCAGAGAGGCCAGCACACCGACGTGCACCATCTGCCTGGACTCCAAGAGTGGTCCAAACACGATTTACGGTAGCCCTTATACCAGCCAAACTTTGCTGGCCTTTCTTTGCCACCTAATTCCAGGTTAGGATTGCACTTTTAATGAAAGTATATCATATTTATCCCCTAAATATCTCTATTTCCTTTATAAGTGAAGATGTTTCATGAAGAAGGGGGAACATAAAACTAACGAACTTAAACAACTTTCCAGGTCTTTTTAGATTTAGATAAGAATGTGATTTTTTTTTTCAGTGTTATACTGAAAGTAACAAGAATCCAGGTGCCCTTAGAATCCAGGTAGGCCCTTTGAAACGGTGCTTTAACATCATCATTCTGTCCTTAGTATATTGGGTACAAACTACAAGATGGGAGATTCCAACTGGAATTCAGGAAGAAATTCCTGATGGTAAGGGTGGTTTAGCAGTGGAATAAATTGTCGAGGGAGGTACTAGATTCTCCTTCACTGGACATCTTCAGGCAGAGCCTTGACAGGCATCTACTGGAGATGCTCTAGGAGGATTTCCTGTCACAGGCAGGAGTTTGGACTAGATGATCTTGTAAGTGCCTTCCAACTCTATGATTCTATGATTAATTTATTATTTATTTAGATAATTTTTACCCCACCCCACCCCATCACTGCAATGGGTACTCAAAGCAGCTTACAAAACAGACAACAAATAAAAAGAACCTCTTAACAATAAAAATTATAAAATAAAAATATATAAAATTATAAAAAATAAAATAAAAGCAGAAGCACAACAGGTCAAATTAAAAAAGCAAAACATTGCACAAAAGACAGTCCCCAGGGCACATACAATCAAGCAACAAAGCAGCAGTGTAAAGCTATAAAATCCATCGGAAATTCACAGCCAATTTAAAATAAATAAAACAGCATGCAGCAACAATCAAAGAATCTCCAACAAGACCTCATCATCCACCCTAAGTACAAGAAAAAGCTACCAGAACAGAAAATCTTTCAACTCCCACTGGACATTACCCAAGGAGGGGGCAGAATTTAAAATGCAAGGGAGGGAGCTCCATAACTCCATATCTAGTCCACCACGTAAAAGGCCCTACCACTCCTCACCACCCACCTGGCCTCCATAAAGGATGGCACACATAGGAGGGCCCTGTCTAAAGAACCCCGGGGGGGGGGAGACGACTGGAATATATGGAAGGAGGTGGTCCTGAGATATCCTGGTCCTAGAAGGTACTAGGGAACTTCTTGTAAACTGTGCTTCATGACTGATGCTATTTTGTTGTTTTTAGTGGGCCTGGATGTGCCAAATAGTTGTAGGGCTCAATCCTAACCTGGAGTTAGGCCAGAACAAGTCCTTGTGCCAGTCCAGGAATTTTGAAAACACACAGTCAAGCGCTGTGCATCTGTGCACATCTGTGTGACTTTGAGAGCATAATCCTAACCTGGAGTTAGGCCGGCACAGTTAGGCCAGCAAAATTTGGCAGCCACAAGGGATGCAGTAAAGTATGTTTGAATCACTCTCAGACTCAGAGAGGCACGTGCGCCATCCTCCCTGACTCCAAAAGTGGTCCAAATGCACTTTACAGTGGCCCTTGTGCCACCCGCTTTATAAGTTTGCAACACTCATCGGCCAACACAAGGGTCTTGTTCCAGCCTAACTCCAGGTTAAGATTGTTCCCTTAATGACTCCCATTTGTGCAGATTCATCACCTTTACAGAACTGGACATTTGCTTCAAGAACCTCAAATCATAAACCCAGCTGCTTAACTAATAGCTAAAAAGGCATGCCTCTAATACAAATATTCTTCAGCATTGTGGTTGAGTTAGCAATACAACACTTCCATACCCTCCAACATTTCACCAATGAAATTTCACCAATGAGGACATTCTCATTCAACTTAACTCACCATCAAGGATAGTTTGGTCATCCCCATGCCTGTTCCTCTATTACAAACGCATGAAACCTTAGCTGCTTGTGGCTGCCATCCTCAACTAGGAAGCAACTTCTGTTGAACTCAGTGGGACATATACATCTGAGTAAACATGCTTAGGATTACACTGTATGTATGTGTGATTGTAGCACAGAGAGAAGGGAATAAACAGCATTTTCCCAAGAGTTACTGTCCCAATCTTCATCAGCCTCGCCATGGCTGCTTTTTTTTTTTTTTTTTTAAATACCAGAAGCCCTAATGACAAGGGAAGCAGAACATGTGGTTGGTTCCTTGTAAATTGGCCAAAACAGTCTCCTTTGTATAGTTAAGAATTAGAGTTGGTGCATCCAACATTGAGGAAAGTGGCATCCCCATAAGGGAAAACGGGAAACAAATAGGGTCACTGATTTAGCAGGAAAAGTTACCAGAAAACAGGGTCTGTTGCTTTTAAATAGAAAGTATTAAAGGACATACACTACATCCCTACCACCATCCAGTGAGCCTAAATGGATGGAATAAGCCAGTAGTGTCATTCAGTAATGAGGAAGCGGAACGCTAGGCGGGACTTACCCCTTGATTGACAGGGAGCCCGCGACGCGTTGCCGCCTGCCATTCCGCCACGGGGGCTTCTTCCGGGTGGCGCGCCCCTCCGCGGCTCTCCGCAGCACCCAGCGCGCCCCCCCAGGCAAGCAGGCACCCCCTCCGAAGCCAGGGGTGCCCGCGCGGCACTCAGAAAGGCAGCGCCGCATCAGCAACGCGCAGCCAATCAGGCGGTAAGTCCCGCCCAGCGTTCCGTTTGTTCGTTACTGAATGACACTACTGGAATAAGCTAATAATTTTAACTTATAATGATCATGCTGCTATATTGCAAAAGCTTTCCTGGATATAACTATCAAATGGAGGAATCGAGCACACTATATGGTCAAGCTATATGGTTGTTTATGGGAGTTCACAGAAACTTACCAACATGTGAATGAGACAGAAGCTTCTCTCCGTTGTACAATCTATGCCATCTGTCATGCTCATGAAACACAAATCCATAAGTCCCTACCATGTCACTCAGAAATGTATCAGAAGGAATGGCTCTTTTTTTTTTTTAAGTGAATGGGAGGGGAGCTTGAAATGTAGCTGAGAGTCTGAGAGAACAATCCTAACCTGGAGTTAGGCCGGCACAGTTAGGCCAGCAAAGTTTGGCTGGCACAAGGGACACCATAAAGTACATTTGGACCACTCGGAGTCAGAGAGGCCAGCACACAGAGGTGCGCCATCTTCTCTGACTCCGAGAGTAGTCCAAACACGCTTTATGGTGGTCCTTCTGCTGGCCAAACTTTGCTGGCCTAATCGCACCAGCCTAACTCCAGGTTAGGATTGCGTCTTAAACCACAGGCAGCCCAACCCTAACCTGCAGCTGCACAGCCAGGTTGCATGGCCTACACTGTATTAGGCATAGGTTAGGAGAAGGCGGGAGGTTTTATCAGGGTAAGGGGATAATTTCATTTTACCCTGAGTCAAGCCCCAGTCTGTCTTATAGGAGCTGAATTCTGCATAGACATGCACAGGATTACACTGTAAATAAACATCACCATCACATTCGGATCATTCATAGATGGAAACTGGGCATCTCAAATGCTAGTAGTGAGGTAAACACACCAGCTGCAGATTTGATATAGGGCAACCGAGTGGAGCCAAATATAACGTACATAGAAAAGGACACATTAAGATGTATTAAACAACAGAAAGATAGAACCTTCTCGTATCCTTTGTCACATAACACAGTAATGTCCTCAAAGGGTTAAGCAACACTACCAAAAATGCCAGATTATATCTGTCATGGAAGCAGATTCTCCACGTATGCCTCACTGTAATCCATTTGCCTCTTTATGGATCTCCAGCCCACCAGAGAGTTGTCTAAGTCCACATGATACCCCTGAGTGCTGCATTTTGTACTTGGATCTCTGATTTAGCTGAAAGAAGTTTGAAAACACATGTAGCTTGACAACTCCCTACTGGCTGCATGACTGAAGGGGAGCATAAACCATTCCAGTAAAAGCCAGCTGTAACATATTCTTGCTCATCTGGCTTAAGATCTGCATATTCCAGACAGTAGCATATGAAGAAGGCAACCTTTTTTTTTTAAGCTTCTTTTATTGAACTTGGCTCTATTTGCATATATTCATCTGTAATTAAAACAACACTGGGCTGGAGTTTCAGAGGAAGAAGCGACTAGAAATGAAGGCTACTCTCAGCATCTTCCACCCTGGTCCTACATACCACCAAAGGGACATCGCCCTACTAATTGCAAAGGAATCTATTTCTGAGTACATCTTTTTAATTCTCCCATCTCATTTCTTGATGCTCCCAAAAGGTCAGGTACATGAAAAATCATCTTGGTTTGGCAGGGAGAAGGTGTAAGAGAGTGGGAGAAGGGTGGCAATGAGGGTGGGAGTGGTCGGACGGGGCCAGGGGGGAGGGGGCGGGATCGGCAGGCAGCCAGGCACGCCGTCTCCTATCCCCCTTCCCAGACCAGATCTGCCGACACGGATCCACTCAGACTTTCCCCAACTACTTTGCTCACGCAGGTCCAAGTAGACCCATTGTGGCAGCTGGGGGCTTTCCCTGGAGAAAGGGGACAAATATCCTCTTACTTCTAGGAGACCTCCAGCCTTTCAACTTTCCCCTTAAGATGCAGTGTGGTCTATGGTGGCTTCACTGCAGTGGTGTGGGGGTGGGTGGGTTGTACAGGATTGGGCTTTAGGATGTGGGCAAACCCATAACTAGGCAGTGAAATGAATGTTCTTATAATGAGCTTTCAATGCAACCACCAATTTTTTTAAAAGTTATTTAAAGGTCACCAGGACCACCTTCTCCCAGACATTCCGGCCTGCACTCTTAGGTCTTCTGAGGGGGCTCTCCTTCAAGTTCCACCTTTATCCCAAGTTAAAGAGATGGTGGTACGGGGGGGTGAGCCTTCTCTGTGGTGGTGCCACAACTTTGGAATTTTCTTCTAGGGGAATTAAGAACCTCCCCCTCCCTCATGGCCTTTTGGTGGGGTCTCGAAACATTTTTGTTCTGTCTTGTGTTTGTGCAATGCATCATTGTCTGTCTGTCATTGTCTGCCCCTTCTTTTTTTTCCCCCCCGGAAAATTGTTTTATATATTGTAGTACATTGATAGCTGCCTTGTACATTGTTAGCATTCGCTCCTGTAAATGGAAAGGCGGGACAACCATCTCAAAAATAAATAAATAATTTAACTGTTTGGATGTCGTGGAATGATCACGAATGTCCTCGTGCCAAAGAGTTATGCCACCAATACAAAAGACTGAGGTACAGAGCCTTTGTGTACCTGTTGGGAAAGGGAGGCAGCACCAACAATAAAAATGTTGGGCTCAATTTGTGCATGGTGTGTGCGGGTGAATGCCGCATGTACTATGAATGGAAGTGAGTGGTGTCTGTGTTAATAGAGGGCTTGAATACTATGCGTGTGAGAAAAGTACGTGTGTGAGGGACAGAAGGGAAAGGAGTACAGAGAAGGCCCTAAAAACAAAGACAGGTCTAGGAATGTTTACAGGTAAACTGTTTGCGTATTGTTAACTTGATAATCCAATGCTAAAGTGGAACTGAAAAATACAAACAAATGTGTCAATGTTATGAAAGCACATGTAATCTGGCTGCCAAATTTTGTGGCAAAGTATAGCTCAAAGCAAATTCAATAACAAAAGTTTGAGAACCCTGAAATCGTTTATGTGGAGAGAATTTTGGTTCTAGTGGCTTCTCTGGGCAGCACTATAGGAAACACATTTCTGAAAATTTTATGTCATTCCAGAGCCAGTTTATTTTCCATTGAGGTCAATGGTATTGGGATCTCGATGTACAAGCCAACACTCACTAACACATACCGTTCAGTTGCAAAGTTTTTATATCTTAATAACAAGAGCGACATTTTAACTGCTGAATACTGTTAGAGCATCATGTTAAAGCATGCAAGTAGAGCAGCGGCGTCATGCAGCTGGAACGCTGGGCGGGAGGAACGGATGAGCGGCAGCCCGCCTGTTGCGTACTGCTCTGTTTTGCCATCTTCCCCGCCCCCGCATACCGCCCGTTGCGTACCGCCTGTTGCGTACCGCCCGTTGCGTGCCATCGCCCGTTGCGTGCCGCTCTGTTTTGCCATCTTCCCCGCCCCCGCGGGGGACGGGGAAGATTGATTGAAAATCCTCTTTTTCTCACCAGGATTTTCTCTACACTTTTACTGCTCTTACTTTTGGCATATAGTTTCTGCATGCATATTTTTTTTTGTACTGCTGATATTTTTACAAAAATAAACATTGTAAATTTTACCATTTGTGTTCTTCTCCAAATTTGTTTGTAAGAATAATTGTATCTTAAATAAAAGTTACGTTTAACTTCACTGAAAGTGATGGAAAAATTAGTCTCAACTGAAAGGAAGTGCAGCTTAAAAAAAATTAAGCATGACTAAAGTTTCAGGTGGAGATGCTTTGTCATTAATAGAAATTTTAGTTAAAATAGTAGAAGTTCCACAGTATAAATGAAGAGCAATACTTTACATATGGATGTTTTGTTATATTGTTGGAAAAGAGAAACTGATGCAATTAATTCAAGGAATGAAAATGAGGTTTGAGAGCCATCATTGTGATGCCAGGCTGCTGTTTTCCTGAGAATGCAGCAAAAATTTGGGCTGTTTTCTCAGCCATTTTCCAATAGCAAAGTGAATCAGAAAGTTAAAAAAGGCCTATTTACAACCTTGACACAAGCAAAACCACCACATAGCCCTTCCCTTTTCCAGCATTCCATCTTCCCATATTTTCAATATTGGCTTCTCTAGATGCTTCATGACCCACCTGAATTGGCTAGCGACCCACTGGTGGGTCCCAACCCACTGGTCTAAGTGGTTACAAACAGACTAAATTTAACAGTGCGAGGGAAACCCCCACCTTCTGCAATGCCTGAGAAAACCCTGGAACGCTCCAGGTATGAAGTTAGTCCTGTCACAGCAAATGTTGCTGTGGTGAACCGTCCGTAACCACTTGTTTTCCCTGGCACAGCTTAGCATACTAATACTTTCTTTTACTAGCAAGGATATATTTCTCTGGAATGAATTAGTCAATGAGGCAGGTATCAGGTAACGATGACAAGGATGGCAACTGGCTCAAAGGCCTGTCTTTTTCCATTATTGTACTTGTGCTAATTTTCTTAAATGTAGCTTAGATTCCATTCTTCACACAAAAAAAATTCTACTTCTGTACTATGCTGTTTCCCTTTTTCTGTTTCCCTCTCTAATTTGTACATCATGCTCATTCTTGATTTCCTCTTGAGTTTTTTTAAATTGGAAAAAAAAAAACTGACGCAAGTGTGGCTTTTTCACAGACACAGAGGCCCCAGAGAAAATACCCCTCTGAGCCAATTGTAACTTGGACCTGGCACAAGACTATAAACTGGCTCCTGCTCTGAGAAAGGTGGCTATAGTGGGATTAAATGAGTCAGAAGACAGAACTCCTAGAACAATCGTTGCCAAGACATTTACGCTGCATTCATTTGCTCCTCATTTCGACCCAGAAGTTGCAAACATCTTTTTATATCACAAAACTTGCAAGGCAACATTGCTCAGAATGTGCTTTGCCCAAGTCTCATTTGTATTCATCTAAACAATAATGTCAATGGCTGATAAGACGTTTACTTCGGTGGCCTCAGCGACGTGTTTTATTTTTCCTGCAGTCCACAAATATGCCTTTAAAAAGTGAGTTATCGGCCAAATAGCTGAGCTTTTTTTCTCTCTCTAAAATAGCACACGCATTTTCTATCATTTTGTTTTTCTTCTCTTCTTCTTACTTCCGTACAAAAACAAGAGCCGAAATCATCTTGGAACAAGACAGAATCGTAAACGACTTCAAGGATCTTGTCAAAAGTTAAACAGTACAAATTGCACATTTTTCATGGAAGTATTAGCTTTTACTGCATGCCTGGATCCAAGTATAATAGATTATCCAGAAGTGGGAAAGAATGTATGCTGCGAAATTAGCAGAACTAAGAGCTCAGATCATTTAGCTGAGCAACATGATCTCTGCACTTTCAGAGTGGTGTTCTTGAAGGTAACTGGAAACACTATATAAAACTGGAAGCATGAGAAAAGACACAAATGTAAGAGAAAGTGTTGCTAAACAGCAATGCTTGAACATGGGACATTAGTGAATTACCTTGTAAAAAACGGAAAAGTCTGAATCCATAGATCAGGGTTATTCCAACTATGGGTTGGGACCCAATAGGTGGGTCATGACCTGATGTCAGAAGGGTCGTGGAAAGCTGGGAGCAGCCATCTTGGAAGCTTCAGACCTTACCCTTGCTAGATTCCTGTTGTGAATGTTCACAGTTTGAATTTTCAAGTAAGTTTAGAAAAAAAAGGGTTTAGTTCAGTGCTTTTACAAAATATTTTGACTTCATCTTGCTTTCTGTCAGAGAAGTGTCATGGTTGTGCAATTGCTGCAGTCCAAGAGTGCCAGTTCGCATCCTCAGAGTGTCATTTGATTACAGTGATGGCACTTCTGGCTTGATGATGTCACTTCTGGCTATGTCATCACTTCCAGGTTAATGACATCACTTCCAGTGGGTTCCGAGACAAGTGCCATTCTAAAAAGTGGGTCCCGGTCTAAAATGTTTGAGAACCACTGATATAGGTGAATAATATGCTTATAGGAAATAGGCAAATGATTAGAAGAGAGGAAAGAGGTGCCACAATAACCATGAGTGGAAGGTCATTGGTCCTTCTTTAGGATAAATTGCTGAATGACAGAGTAACAATTCAGATTCTCAATATTTCTCTCCTAATTTAAAGGCATTTCCAGATACCACAATCAGTAATGGTATGGGCAACCCAAAGTTGATAGGAAGAGCATCTCTACCACAGGTGTCTCAACCTGCAGTCCCTGTTTTGGTATGCTGGTTGCTGAGACTTGCGCTGATCCTTGCATTCTATTTGGACTAGCAACCATCAGCAAGGAAGAATGGCATAGCCAAATTTTGATAATGGGCAACCAGAGCACTGATTCAGCACACAGCAAAACCTTAAAACAGCCTTATAAATAGGGGTGGGGTTTTGGGGGTGATATTTTTTTCCAAAGTTTCTTGATTAAAATAGCAAATGGCGGTGTTATGTGTTTTTATCCCAATTTTTATTGCAAATTGTACAAACAGCGCAATAAATAAGGGTGAGTGGCCCTACAAAGGCAAGTAATCACTGGCGCACACACCCCAGCCCAAAATGACCTCCTCAAGAATTCCCAAGCTGCACTCTGATTGCTGCTTGAAGCATCAAGAAACTTCTACTTGCTACTTTCACATTCCATTAAAGTAACCCCAGTGCCCACTGTGAACATGCATGTTCGTGCAAGTTTAAGCAAGCTTCCTCCTGTTTCTGCCACTCCACCTCCTGATCCCTTACTAAAAACAAATAGTGGATTCCTCAAAACTGTGTCAAAAAGAAAAAAAAGTGGTGTTATTTTTGTAAAATTGATCTAAATTTGTGTCAAACTCTGTCAAAAAT
>JAJKFI010000014.1:3315848-3349258 GCA_029204185.1 Lerista edwardsae
AATAAGCAAAAGCTGTGGTGTGTGTGTGTTGACCTAAATTTAGCTTTATGTAGCATTTTCAGTAGAAATTCTCATTTAGCGTTCTGTGTGGATCACCAAAAAAAAAAAAAAAAAAAACCATCCCAACTTATAAACACTGGCTCAAGAATCATTTATTTCAGTGGGGCATCAGAATCTGAACCTGCAGGCTGGATTTCTATAATGTCTTCTAATAAGAACATCCCTCTGGTTCCACCAGTAAAAGGACAACTCCACACATTTTTGTAATACAATTTAGAATTCCATTTGACTATTTTACAAATATGTCTCTCTTAGCACATTTTTAAACAAATATGCTAGATTTGATCAGCTGCCTCTCGTTTTATGTTGGTTTTGTTCCTGGGACTGGCTCTGCTTAATCTGCCTTCTGGTTTAACACAGTAAAATTTCTAAAATTAATTTTGGAATCAGCACACAATCAGTCTACCACAGTTTTCTGTTCACATCTCTATCTCTGTGTCTCTCTCCCCTTCCTTGCTCATAGGTTACTGATGTGCAAAGGTGCATAAGAATGTCTTGACAGCCCACCCAAAAGCCATTAAGGGCACAATCCTATCTTGGAGTTAGGTCGGCACAGTTAGACCAGCAAAGTTTGGCCTGCAACGAGAGCCACTGTAAAGCATGTTTGTTCCACTCTCAGAGTCAGGGAGAATGGCGCACATCGGTGTTCTCCCGTCTCTGACTCAGAGTTCAAACATACTTTACGTTGTCCCTTGTGCCGGCCAAATTTTGCTGGCCTAACTGTGCCGGTTTAACTCCAAGTTAGGATTGCGCTCTAAGAGCAAAGTTTGGCCGGCACAAGGGATACCGTAAAGTATGTTTGGACCACTCTTGGAGACAGAGAGGCCAGCACACAGATGTGAGCCAGCCTCCCTGAGCTTGGAGTCAGGTGGCAATGCCCATGGTACCTGGAGAAGATAAACTATTAGCACCTTTTCCCCACCTAGTTGCCACATGATTTGAGGGAGGAGTATATCCCTGCCACATGTTTAAATGGTGTTTGTAAGAGTTAATAAAGTGGCATCATTAACCCAAGCAGATGTCTTGCACAACATCCTGGGAGAAAAACAATCTTATGTCTTCATTTCCTTGTTCTTGGATCTATGTGAAAACACGATTAAACGATATCGTATGATAAAGATTCCTTGTCAATTCACATTGGAGGCAATTTACAAGGAGACGGACAAAAGAGTAGGTAAGGCAGAAAGCCAAAAAAGATACTTGAGAGAACTTTCATAGGATCAGGGCATGGCCTGAGTGAAAGCACTAAATGCTAATATAACTGTACAAATGGTACAGGGGCAGGATAGGTGCATATTTAGGTGCAAATGTACAAATGGTATAGGGGCAGGATTTTCAAGCATAAAAATATGAATTAGTAGGAATTGTCACCACACTTTTGCAAGCTTGTATTAAAACATGTACCTCCATCTTATTTATTTAGATGGTTTTGGGCTGGGGACACGACCCCATTAGTTTTGTGAATTTTTATTTGTGAGTTTTTATTTATTATTGTGAAGAGTTATTGTTATAGATAGAAAGATTTTTAGGCTTTTCGGAGGCAGTTGAAAGGTGCCGAGATTGATTTTGTGCCATGTGTTAATTCAAGGCCTCTGAAACCTCCTTTCTGATGTCACTCGTAAAAAGGCAGTACCACCCGCATGTGGAACTCCTTGCCACACAATGTTGCAATATCACCTGGCCTAAATGCCTTTAAAAGGGGTTGGCCAGATTTATGGAGGAAATAGTTTATAAACCATGATATCTGTATGCAAGCTCTGGGATTTAGCTTATCTCTGAATGCCAGACACAAGGGAATTGCAAGAGGACACAGGTATCATGTTGTCTTGAGTGCTCCCAAGGGCATGTGATAGACCATTGAGAGGTGAGTCTTCAGCGTGATCCAGCAAGATTCAGCTTACATTCTTATGCCCATTACACCTGCAACCTGCTATAGCAGGCAGCAAGGTATTCCTGCTCCTTGTACTGGGAAAGCTCTCCTGGGTAAGGAAGCACCATTAAGTGGTGGTTCTCTTATAGGCATAACAACTGCAAGATGTAACAACTGCATGTATTTATTCCATACATAATACAGTGTCCATATTGTACTGGACAGTGCAGTGTCCATAATCTGACATCTTTTTTTGTCTTTTTGTTTTAGATTGTGAGTCACTCTGTGACAAGAAAGCCATGTTTTCATTTCTTCCATTAGCTAAACTGTTTCATGAACTATTTTGTGAAAAGTAGTATATAAATATTCATAACAATATATTTTTAAAAACGTATCTCCACATCAAAGAGCAGGGTCAATGTTTCTAAATAAAGTGATGAAATGAGCAGTCATCAATTTCTGAATTGTGGGGAACTTCCAGAGTGCAGCATGAAAATCAGGTGATGAGGCTCTTCAGCCAAAATTGACATTGTACAGTCAATATAATTTGTCCAAAATATTAATTTTTTCATATTACTGTCCTTCCAGCCATGGTGATATTTCATTTGGGATGAAGTACAATAATCTGTTCTTTTTTCATCTGCTCATGTGAACACTTTTCAATAAACTTCAGAATACATCCAATTTGTTCACGAGTATTTCATGTCTGGCAGGGATGTTGTGGCACTGCGGGTTAAACCGCTGAGCTGGCTGACTGAAAGGTTGGCTGTTCAAGACCATGCGACAGAGTGAGCTCCCGTCGCTTGTCCCAGCTCCTGCCAACCTAGCAGCTCAAAAGCATGTAAAAATGCAAGTAGATAAATGGGTACTACAGGGGGCGTGGTGGCGCAGTGGGTTAAACCACTGCTGCTGGGCTTTCTGACCGGAAGGTTGGGAGTTCAAGACTGCGTGACGGAGTGAGCTCCCATTGCTTGGCCCAGCTCCTGCCAACCTAGCAGTTCGAAAGCACCTAAATGCAAGTAGATAAATAGGGACCACTTCGGTGGGAAGGGAACGGCGTTCCGTGCGCTACGGCGTATAGTCATGCCGGCCACATGACCACGTAAGCTTGTCCTCAGACAAAACGCCGGCTCTACAGGCTTTGAAACGGAGATGAGCACCGCCCCCTACAGTCGGTCACGACTAGACCATTCAGTCGTGGGCAAACCTTTACCTTTAAATGGGTACTACTTCAGTGGGAAGGTAAATAGCATTCTGTGCGCCTCGGCGTAGTCATGCTGGCCACATGATCACAGAAACTGTCCTTGGACAAACGCCAGCTTTTCGGCTTAGAAACGGAGATGAGCACCATCCCCTAGAGTCAGTCACGACTAGACCATTTGGTTACAGGCAGTGGTGGGATTCACACAAATTAACAACTGGTTCTATGTCCTTCAGGGCGGCCTTCAGGGCCATCCGCTGCCTTTCTTCCCTCTCCCAACCTAAAATTAGCAACCGGTTCTGCAGAATAGTTGAGAACTGGCTGAATTTCACCACTGCTTACCGGGAAACCTTTACCCTTATTTCTTGAAAACTGGATGGTGCAATACATGTCAAACAGCACCAGCGCTGGACACTAAGAGAATCAGGCTAAAATAGGTTGTAGATAGACAACAACTTGTAAGACGGGTTAAAGAAAAAAGAGGCTTCACCTATGCTGCACATGCACATTTCTTTTGCCTAACTATCGTCGATGACAAAATAAGCTTTGCAAGCATCTGAAAAATTACAAAACCCTGCAGCTCCTCTTTACCTGGGGTAAAAGTAGAATAAGTGTGCATAATTATAAGCAGCAATATCGCTTGCATTCTGTCTTTATTGGAGGGTGTGGGGACAACCTTAGACTTGAAATGCTTTCTGACCATTTTAGGGCAGTGGTTCCCAATCTGGGAGTCGCAACTCCCTGGGGGATTGAGAGCTGATTTTCAGAGGGTTGAAGAGACCCCATTTACTTAAAATTTAAAAAGTTGCAATTTTGCAACATTTTCAGGGAACCTCCAAACAGAGAGAAATATTTTTGAAAACATTCCAAGGTGTTCCCACTGATCTGAAAACAACGACTGCATTTGGTAACTTTTGGTAGCCTACAGACATGTTTTTACAGGCACAATGATGCTGCTTAATGACATCACTTCCAGTCTTAAGGTGGGGTCCCAACAGATTGTTGTACATAAAAAGTGGGCCATGGTGCTAAAAAGGTTGAAAACCACTGTTTGATGCAAAAGAATTTGAAAATAAATAAATCATTGAAAGTCTTGCCTGCCCAATACAACGAAGGTCTTGTTTGCTCTGTACAACATGTTAGTGCACAGAGGCGCAGTGAATACATATTAAGCTACCACCACAGGAGATAACAAAAGGAAATACTTAAGGTACCATAATCATCTTAGCCTTTTTTTTCCAGGTCACTGTAATCTACCCAAAGATAACTAATTGCACAAAGTAAACATTCCTCTCCAACCACAAAAGGAATCTATTATACAAACATATAATTCACAGTCATTTTTAGTGGGCTGTAAACAGTTTGGAATGAGCATAAAATGGGACAAAAATCAAAGTGAGCATTTTGAAATGAAAAAGTGTTTGCTACAAAAGGTCAGTCCCTTTGCTTGGCAAACTATGCAGAAAAGCCTGGGAAAATGTTGAACACACAAGCAGTAAGGGGATTTTAAAGCCAACAACCTCCCTGTTTCTTTAAACAGACATCGGAACCTATAACTGGATGCTGTCAAACAAATGACAGCAAAAAAAAAAATAGAACAGCTGCGAAGAAGTAAAGTCGAGAGATAAAGTTTTTAAAGCTAGGGACCTTCTCTGAAGTAGACCAAAGGTCTTCCTTAAATCTTTACACAAGGTTATGGATCTCAGGATGACTTTTTGGCAGGGAGTCAAATATGTAATTTTGTATATAATTCCTGCCATAGCATCGTGCGCTTGAGAAAGAAAATCAGCAGAGTCGCAATGTCCAATGACTAATGAATCTTTCATGCCTGCAAACATTGACAGCACGGATTTGGGAATAGAAGACAACAGTGAGTGTCATTAGCTTTCATTAGAGGGTTCCCAAGACAAATGAAATCGTATTGCTCCTTTACATCAGTCGAAACCAAATCAACAGACATAATTTGCATGGGGCCACAAAGAATGTGTCTGCAGAGCACTCCAAAGTACGCGTATTCGGAAATCCCACCGAGTTCCACTAAATGCATAGAATCGTAGCCTTTAGGTACAATAGCACTGAATGTGATTACCCCATTAGCAGCACTTCATGTCTGAAATGAGAAATGGTCCAGGAGCTTCCATGGAAGCCAAGCCAAGGAAAATGGAAGGATAAGATACGATACATCTGTTTGCAGTGGTTGTCGCCGTGTCTTGTGTGGCTCTCAGCGTCAAGTCGAAAGCATGGAACTTAGGGTGGAACTCCGACTACATTATTGAAGTACTGTCATGTTTATGATTAATTCTCTGGGTGACAGGCTGGATCCTGATAACAATGGAAACACATCTGGGGCACAATCCTAACCTGGAGTTAGGCTGGCACAATTAGGCCAGCAAAGTTTGGCTTGCACAAGGGCCACCGTAAAGCATGTTTGGTCCACGCACAGTCAGAAAAGATGGCGCATGACTGTGTGCTGGCCTTTTTGACTCTGAGAGTGGTCCAAACATCCTTTACAGTGTCCCTTGTGCAGGCCAAACTTTGCTGGCCTATCTGTGCTGGCCTAACTCTAGATTAGAATTGCGCCCTTGAGGACAGAATCCTGCTGAGCGCTGGATAAAACAATCTGGCCCTTAGGTCCGAGTTTTGAAGAATTGGATTCAAATGTGGAAGTTCAAACTTAGAACCAGAGAACTACCAAATCATCATCACATGTTTAATTTAACATTGCTCTTTACAGTGTTCCAGGTGCTTTGCAGGATGACCTCTATTATCCTTAAAACCACTTTATGAGGCAAGCCACTATTATTCCTGTTTTACTAATGAACAACTAGAGCTTGCCCGAGTGTCACTGTAGACCTGGGAATTTATCAGTTTATCCTCTAATGGCCCAATCCTACCTAAGTGATATGCCAGGGGAGCACACGCTTAGCTGGTGAACCAGGCCTTTGCGCTGTTGCAAAAGTACTGTAAGCACATTGAGACAGCATGAAGGCTGTGCTTGCTGGCAGAAAGGCCAGAGCCTTCCCATTGTTGCCACTGTGTGGAGGGACGGCCACTAAAGCAGCTAAGTCTACTGCAGGGGTGGGGGGTGGAATGGGCAGGGGAAGGGCAATAAAGAGTGCAAAGATTGGGCCCAGAGTGGGGTGGAATCGGCAGTGCTGAAACATACCATATATTATCCACTTTCCTTGGCCTGATTTGCCAATGTGGATCAACTTGGATTGCACCAGCGATTTAACCCATAGAGGCTGTAAGGGCTTACCACAAATGTCCCCTTACCTCAGAAAAACCTCCAGCAGTCCAAATGTCCCCATGTGATGCAGTGTAGCTTAGGAGAATTTAGTTAAGGTTGGGCTATAAAACATTACAGTACCCCAGCTCCACTTGACTCTTATCCACAACACTACATCACAGAGCATGTGTGGAATTCCTCTTCTCCTCCCTTTTTGAGTAGTTATAACACTTTACCATATAGAATGAAAGGGTACTTTTGGATCTGAGGCGAAGCCAAGTAGAAAGATATAAGCCTTCTCCTACTTCACAAATCAAGCCATGTATTGTATATTGTATGGTAGTTTAAAAAGCAAAACTCTTTTTAAAAAAATGTTGCCTTAGGGCCCAATCCTATCCAGTTTTCCAGCACCGGTGCAGCCACAATGCAGCCCTGAGGTAAGGAAACAAGTATTTCTATACCTTGAGGAGGCCTCTGGAATAGGTCTGCCCACCGCAGGATGTAGCACAAACACCACTGGCAAGGCTGCACTGACACTGGAAAACGGGACAGGATTGGGCCCTTATTCTCTTATCAATACAATTTGCTATGAATGGAAATTAAATATTATTCATTCTGAAACATGCTGGCCAAGGAAGTTCCTCAGCAGGAAATTTTAACCATGCCAACTGTCGCTCTATTCGCATAACACCAAACACACATCTAGCCCAGCATTCTGCGTCCAAGAGTAGGCTTCTGGGAAGCAGCCACTTCTGTTGTTTGTCCCCAGGATCTGATATCCAGACATACACTGCATCTGAACATGCATGTCACCCAACATATGGAGGACATGTGGTAGGCATATGCCAGAGAGCTGTGGCTGGCTGTAACTCCCTGGTGTGTGTCCATCACACATTTAATTCCTCCCTTTATGCTTTAGGACACCACAGCAAAAACCAATGTGATATGACAGATGTGCCTATTGCACAAAACATGAATAGTCTGAGCTAGCTGGAAAATGTAAACATTTTACATAGTCCTGCTTTTTTGAAAGAATGGCCAATATTACCCTCCTTTGGCAGACTTGCAATCTAACCAATACAGCTAGGGCCAAAATCAGATCAAAAAGAAGAAAAGAGGCAGGATTTGATGCAGTACTATCAGGCAATGAAGTACGGTGAAGTTAACTGATGACAGAGAAAAAAAATGAGAAGGGGGAATATGAAGAGAGTGAAGAGATGAAACATGCTGGACAGTAAAAGAACTGCGGGCTTGGTGTCAATGTAGAAAGAGCAGAAAACCATGAGAAAGACTTCAGAGTTGGAGATACAAGGACTGTAATAGGAAAGGTCTGGAACATAATTTTAGCAGAGCCATTCAATGAAATGTTGAGTGTGACGATGTGTACATTGACCAGACTGGTTTCCAATTACCCGGCTGATACAGTTTAAATTCCTGTACCTTTCATTTTATCCATTATGCAGATCATATTTAGTTTGTAGTACACAGATTGCAGAGGTACCAGAGGACTAAACAGTCAAGAAAACGCACCACCTGTGAAGGAATTTTCAGACTGGGGCACAAGCAGCTGTACTGCCCCAGCTGCACTCATCCCCCAGGGGAATGCTGTGCCTGCTAGCCCCACAAGCAGCTACAGCGCAGCCCAACTTCCCTACCTGCGCCACCGCTGCTTGCAGCCTCTCAGATGCAGCGGGAAGAAGGGAGAACTTCTTTTGTTGGTTAAATCGCAGTTCCCTGCCAATTGGGTTCTGTGAGCAGAGTCTGTTCCCCAACCAGTAAACACACCTCACTCCAACAGGGGTAAGGATATTATTTTTAATAAAAAATAAGTTTATTAACACATAAGGAGGCCCCTACTCTTCTGGAATACTGCATTGCTATCCAAGGGCAAGCCCAGGGAAATGTCAGAAACATAACAAAACTAGCTGGATCTACAGTTACTGAGAATCTATCATACATTACCTAGATGGTTTCAGATCCATGATGAGGGTTTTGCCCAATAGATGTTCCCATGGCAGTTGCCCAGATGCTAACGCTCACTCAGCAAAGGCTTGCTGACTTTTATAGGAATTTTCCCCAAAGACCAAAGGGATCTTGATCAATTTCACTAATTGGTTCACTAATTTTTAAGTCTTTTTTGCCTGTAAACCGCTTTGTGAACTTTGTGTTGAAAGGTAAAAGGTAAAGGTTTCCCCACGACTGAATGGTCTAGTCGTGACCGACTGTAGGGGGCGGTGCTCATCTCTGTTTCAAAGCCTGTAGAGCCGGCGTTTTTGTCCGATCATGTGGCCAGCATGACTCTACGCCGTAGCGCACGGAACGCCGTTACCTTCCCACCGAAGTGGTCCCTATTTATCTACTTGCATTTTTTAGGTGCTTTCGAACTGCTAGGTTGGCAGGAGCTGGGACAAGCAACGGGAGCTCACTCTGTCACGCAGTCTCGAACTCCCAACCTTGCGGTTGAAAGCCCAGCAACAGCGGATTAACTCGCTGCGCCACCACGTCCCACAATTGTGTTGAAAAGCAGTATATAAATACTGATTGATAGATTTCTGATCTCCCAATCAGAAATCCTCCATGTTCTGCATGTCTCTGGTCCCAGCCCAATTAATTGCACCTGGCAATCTTATTTCTCACCTAGCGGTCATTTCTCCCCCCCCCAAGCCAGAATAGTTGGTTACTGGAGACTCCAGCTCTGCTCTTCCTCACTTCAGAAATTTAACCCCTTACTTGTCACCTGGGCCAGAACTCTGAGTTCTGAACTTCCTTAAGGGGAGTGGCCCAATAATGGATATCCCAACACCGAAGTGAGGGCACGTAGGGCCTTCTTCACATATCTGGGTGATTGCACTGGCCTAGGAGAGGATCTGGGAGGCTCACATCAAAACCGGAAGGGAATTTCAATCACAAAATGGAGCATTGGGGAGGTTTACAGAAGGAACTGTTGGCCTCCTGGGCTCTCCCCAAAGCCAGCGGGACCCTCCCCCCTGGTATGTGGAGAAGCCCCTGGGTACCAGCGGTGCCACAAGCAGTGCAGCACCTTTGGAACACCCTCCCCAGCCTCAGTCCCCACCCCTGACCGCATTTACTTGCAATCCTGAAGTCTGAGTAGGATCTAGGACATAGTGTTGAAATCGATGTGGCTTATCCTTGGAAACTTGTAAAGGCCAGTGTCACAATTGCATTCAGCCAAATCATCTGAATTTTACGGGATTCAGTGCCATTGAATGGTATTGCTTGTTCACATGCTAACATTTGTAATACAAACAATCACTGAGTATTACAACTACCTTCATAAAGCAACTGTGGAATTACCCGGTTCAACTGCTCAAACAAACAGAACCTGATATCTTTGCCTAGAAAAAGCATTAACTCAATTCATTCTTCAAGTTCCAAGGTGAAATTTGTAAGAGAAGCCATTCCGAAAAACAATACATCATCTTAAATGAAACATGTTAAAACTTTCTGTGTTACAGTTACAGTATGTAAATAGGGTGGAAGGCATACAGCTTCCCTGCCTTGGCCAATATGCCAGCTGCACTGAGTATTTAGGCCGTCTTACTAAGACTATGGAAGTAAACATACAGTTTTCATTAAATGTGCCTTTCCCATAATTGGTACATAAGTATTTCCCATGACTCTGCAGTTGAAATAACTTGGCTGGAGGCATATCTGGCCATTAGGAGGAGGGCTTCAAATCTGTTGAGTCCCAGCCATGCCGGGAGACTTGGCACCTCCACATGCAGCTTCCTAATACCAACCCCAGTCTAAAATGTCATCAGAAGCTTTCATAAACATTGGATTTAGCTTCACATAAATTACTGCTGTCCTGCGATAGTTTATGCCAGAATTTAGTGAAAACAACTCATTGAGTAAACAGAATGGAAGTAAAGGCAAAGGAATCGTAATCCAAGTCCATGATAATGTAAAACTGTATACCAAGTACAGAGTCATAAATACAGTGATAAAATGGGATTTTTTTTAATTGCATGCCACCAAGATTAGTTATTATTTACATCTGTACTAGCTAAAGCCATATGCTGGTTTAAGGTTACTGTTAGTGAAAGGAAGGAGGCACACAAATCAAAAGAGAATGATGCAATACATGTGCAGATCAACTGCAGGGATAGTGACAATACGCTATAGGGAGAGTATTTATTTATGTATTTATTTGAAGAACTTATACCCCGCCATTCCCATGCTAAAGGAAATGCCCAAAGCAGAACAAAAAGAGTACACTATAACAAAAAATAAGTTAACAGAAAACAAACGCAAAGCATTAAACCATTTAACACAAACACACAGAAACATTCACAAACATGACAAAACCAAACACAAGTCATCAGGCCATGGGAGGGAGAAACGATTGTCTAGGGGAGCAGTCAAACTACAGCACTATTCCAGAGGGACAGAGGACAGGCATCCAACTATCATCCAAAGGCCAGACAAAATAGGTATGTTTTGAGCCCTCTCCGAAAGGCTATGAGAGGGTGTGTAGTTCTTAATTCTTCTGGAAGGGAATGCCATATTTGTGGTGCTACTACAGAGAAAGCTCACCCGCCCCAGCAAGCCCTTTAGTTTGGGATAGAAGGCAAAAAGTTTAGAGAGTGCTTTTCGTGGGAATCCAAGGCTGCAAGCCTATCCACGCTTACCTGGGAGGAAACCCATTGACTATAATGGGACTTACTTCTGAGTAGACACAGGCTGGGGCTCCAAGTGATCCAAATTCCATGATCATTGCTTTAATTTAATTTAAATTTAAATGTTTCACAAAATACCAAAAACAAATCAAAACAAGGTTTTGAAAATTGTGAAATTGAAATTCTATAATTTCTGAATCACTGGTATCCATATTTCCCTCCCATAGTCTGCTTCTCTTTGGTTCTGTTCACACCAACAAGACATTAGGGATACCAACTGGCTAACTCGTGTATCTGTAACAGAGGCTTTGTATGCCAGAAATCAGCAGGTGACACTTCTTTATGGCATGGAGCTAAACATAATCACCTGTAATTGCTGGCGATCAAACTGCTATTCAAGGGACAGTAACAGAAGTCAGTTCAAAAGCTGGCAACCTTACAAGGGGCATGTGTATTTAAACACACACACACACTTCTTCAAAAAAGTAAATTGCTTTTTGTTTGTCTTCGATATATTTAAAGATTAGACAAAATCAGTGTCTTATATTGTGATTAACTTGCTGGTTATTTTGTCAGTGCTGTGCTACTGATTTTAGACTCTCACTCACTTGACACTAACTAGAACAAGAGAACAGTGGTCCAAAAACACCTGTGAGCCCAATTCCCTAAATCGCCTGAATATGTTGCGAACTCGCAGCAGATGGAGATAAAACCTTATAATTATTACAATACACACAAAAGAATGTGGGCAAACACGTACAAAATTGATGTTTCCTTGGCTACTAATATCTTCTACTGAAAATTACCTGGTAGAAAAGATGGTATGCCTCCAGAAGGTAGGAAAGAAATTAATAATTCTATGCTACACATATCTACTCAGAAAAAATAAACCCCACTGAATTCAATTGGCCTTACTCCCAAGAAAGTGTGTATTGGTTTGCAGTCTTTACAGTTCAATTCTATGCATGTTTAGACAGAGGAAAGTCCAATTTTATTCAATGGTGCTTAGCCTAGGTAAGGGCATATATAGGATATGTAAGTCTTAGAAATAATAAAGGTTGAAACTGCATTAGTTATGAAGACAGAACATGCACAAAATAATTACAAATGGGCAAGAGACTTTCTATTGCTGCTTGCAGTGGTGGGGAGGAAGTGAATTGGTTCTATCATTTCTTTTAAAATATGCCAAGAAAGCCAGAAAGAAAGAAGAAACTTGAAATAGTTATATGCAATGCTGAAGTATTATTATAATTTTTGGGCATCCCTGGTGAGTCACTAGGGCGGCAGTCCTATGCACACTCCCCTGGGAGTAAGGCTGCAATCCTATCCACAGTTACCTGGGAGTAAGCTCCATTGACTATAAGGGGACTTAAGTAGACATGCAGTCTTAGTCCCACTGATGCATCCTTCTAAATATACATGCTCAGATCTTACTTCTGAGTAAACATGCACAAGACTACGCTGCTAGACCTGTTAACTTAAAGCCTCAATTGTAAATGCAGCTGAAGGGGGGGGGGGAGAGAGCTGATTATTAAATCACCTACCTCGTTGTTCAACAGCCTTTATGCACTTCATAACAAACTGAGGGACGGTGGAACCATCATGTTTGCACACGTTGTGCAAACAGGAACCAAAAACCTGATCTGGCAAAGACAAGAAAAAAAAGTGTGTTATTCAAGTGAAGCATGGACACACTTCCATATGCAGAGGAACAGGGGTAAGATATTCTCGTGTAAATAATCCAATAATGGAAATGCTTGCTGTAAATTTAGGTTGACTAAATTTAAGGATGAGGACATGTTTTACGTTTTAGTTCAGTGATTGATAGTTCAGTAATATTCCTATGGCTCTGCTTGGACATGTGCCACCTCTTTTAGGGAACAATCCTAACCTGGAGGTGGGCTGACAAAAGGGTCTTATACCAGCCCAGGAGTATTGCAAATGCACTGTAAAACACATTTAGAGCTTTCTCAGAGTCAGGGAGGATGGCGCATGGCTGTGGCTTGTGCTGGCCTAACTCCAGGCTAGGACTGTGTGCCCTTAGTAGGCCGAGGAGAGAAAGGAGGCAGGGAGGTTTGAAATGGAGGGGATAAGATCTAGTGTGTGCCACTACTGCCGGATCCACCCTTCCTCCCTGCCCTTGGTTCCTCCCCCCTCCCTGCCCACGCCCACCACTAGCCATTCCACTGCCCACCCTCCCCCACATAGCATTTTTTAAAAAGCATTTCCTTTAAGGTTTCGAATGAAGCAGATTTCAAGTTGGTGATTTTTTTTTAAGATTATTATTTTAAGGGGAAATGCCATGTTTTAATAGGAAAAAACTGGTCCATGACAACACTTGAAAATTGTGTCGCCTACAAAATGAATTTATGTTTTAACTACACCACGCAGCTTTTTTTCGTGCTTCACAACTTTCTCCGGTGAGCTAAGGATGTTCATCATGCAGTACGTCAGCATAACCAGGTTAGTGCTCTCCGATTACAAATTAGCTTTATCCGCCTTCATCTCCGCTATATATTTTTGACAAATTATGAAAAGAGTGCCCTGTAATGGGAACTTTTGTCAGCAGAATCCAAATGAATCAAACCTATGAGGGAAACCATTCAATAGAAGCAGTTTAAAATGTTTAAACAATGTGGCTATAAGATCATCATTTAAACCAAGAGATAGTCTCCGCGTACCTTTCCAGCAGAGCATGACACTTGGAAAATTGGTGCAGAGGCCTTTGCTAGTGCTTCGGTAATCAATGTTTCTTGGCAAAGCCTGAAATAATCCTAGGAGAGCATGTATAACTAACTAGATAGTAACCTGCACAACATTAAGGATTGGCATATTCACCCTTAGATTTTTCCACGGAGCCATCAAGCAAGACACGGCATTTTATGCTCTTTCAGAGACGATATATTTCATCCTCCAATGCATTAGATTTAGACTTTGAGAATACTTCCTTAAATAATTTTATTCTCCGGGAAATGGCACACTCTGCTGACACAGAATGGAGAATGTGAGATCTGGGGTCAATACTCGTCAGTGGCTCCCAAACCGTGAGCCTTGGCTCCCCAGGGAGCCATGGAAACCAGCCAGGGGTGCAGCAGAATCCTAGAAAAAACAAACCTGCCAACCAATGCAATGCACAGGATTGTGGCCCAGTAGGTCAAGGAATTTTGAATTATGGTGTTGGAGAAGACTCTTGCGAGTCCCCTGGACTGCAAGGAGATCCAATCAGTCAATCCTCCAGGAAGTCAAGCCTGATTGCTCCCTGGAAGGACAAATCCTGAAGCTGAAGCTCAAGTACTTTGGCCACCTCATGAGAAGAGAGGACTCTTTAGAAAAGACCCTCATGCCGGGAAAGATTGAAGGCAAAAGGAGAAGGGGGCGGCAGAGGATGAGCGGGTTAGAGAGTGTCACCGAAGCAATGAACATGAAATTGGGTGAACTCAGGAAGCTAGTGGAGGACATAACAGGGAGGCCTGGTGTGCTGTGGTCCATGGGGTCGCGAAGAGTCGGACACAACTTAGGGACTGGACAACAACAACAGGTCAAGGAAGCCTCCAGTTGAAAATGTTTGGGAGCCGTTGCCGTAAACCATAGTCAGACCAGCTTAGGACTGCAGGCAAACAGACAGGCAGGTCTGGCTCTAGGAGTAAGGTAAAGGTTTCCCCACAAACAAATGGTCTAGTCGTGACCGACTCTAGGGGGCGGTGCTCATCTCCGTTTCAAAGCCTGTAGAGCCGGCATTTTGTCCGAGGACAAGCTTCCGTGGTCATGTGGCCGGCATGACTCTACGCCGTAGCGCATGGAACGCCATAACCTTCCACTGAAGTGGTCCCTATTTATCTACTTGCATTTAGGTGCTTTCGAACTACTAGGTTGGCAGGAGCTGGGACAAGCAACGGGAGCTCACTCTGTCACGCAGTCATGAACTCCCAACCTTCTGGTTGGAAAGCCCAGCAACAGTAAATTAACCCGCTGCGCCACCACGTCCCTACAGGCTCTAGGAGTGGCGGGGCCCAATGTGGGGCATTTCTGTGGGGCCCCACACACTCCCCACAGGGCCCCCCACTCACCAAGAAGAGCACTTGTGGTGCCATGCACAAAGTGTGGCACCTGGAAAGGAAATAGTTGGTGGTGACAGGATGATGTCACCGTCAATTGCTTCCAGGAGGCCCATTTTGGGCACTTCAGAAGCTGGGGCAGCTGAGAGGGACCAAGGTAAAGCTGCTCTGCTTGCCTCACTAACCTACATACAATCCTAAGAGATCCCGACTGCAGCAGCAAGCAATATGCTCACTGCACTGGTGCAGGGGCCCCCAAAGAAGTGCGGGGCCCGGTGTGATGACATTGGTCACATTGCCTTAAAGCCGGCCCTGCAGACAGGAAGTTAACTGAGGAATGGGAAATGGGATTGTGCTAGTTGAAAGTGGGATGGGATTGATTGAATGGATGGAATGGCTTGTTACATATGGTGGTATCTGTCAATTGGGGGAATCGGGGATTGGTTGGTCAACTGGGACAGTGGTCATTGCATAAACACATAAATCATGGCTTATTAAGAATACTTATATACCTCTTTTCAATTTCTGTAGTTCACAAAACCGTTCAGATTTGCAAAAAAATAAAATAAAAATCAATTGATCGATGTTTCCAGCAACAGCCACTGAAAAGATGCCATGCTGGGGCAAAGAGGAACAGTTGCTCTTCCCCTACAAAATATAAGAGGGCATCACTTTGAAAGATGCCTCTTTGACCAGTTAGGAGAGAGGTTAAATAGGATTAGCATAGGCTCCTGTATTTATCAAGAAAACAGCATTCCATAATACTCCCATGATAAGTGTGTGTATGTATATGTGTGTGTGTGTGTGTGTGTGTGTGTGTGTGTGTGTGAGAGAGAGAGAGAGAGAGAGAGAGAGAGAGAGAGAACAATCCTGTGAGGCTTGGTTTTGAGCTGCAGGGCCAGTGCTTGCATGGTGTTGGCTCTGGATACCACCAATGTAGGTACCACCAAGTAAGGACAGGAACTCCCTTTCCCTTTATTGCTATGCAGACATCAGCAATTAGCATCAGCAATTATTACATGGCCACTAGCATTTGCTTAGGTGCTGACATTACAAGGCCCTAAGAAATCTATTCAAAGGAATGCATGTGAATAGCAAAGAATCCCTTCTTCGCAGTGATCTTTGAACGATTGTCAAAAAGGAGCCATGCTTCTTGATGCTGATGAAAATATTTGTGAAAATCATGCCCGTCCCCCTCACTTTTGTTCAGCCTGCTACCAATCCTGAGACCAGGGGGCAGGGAAGGGAAATATACATTGGTTCCAAGAGGACTAAGAGGCTGGGTTCTCCTCACCTGGGATAGAGCACTGTCAAGTAGAAGTGTACAGCTCCACATCTATTATGCTGTTTCAGAGGATGCTGATAAGCGATTTGTTCAGGCAATACTACAATCTGGTAGGCTGTGCTATGCTCACCTTGGTAGCACCTGGAGAGCAGCTGGAGGTGGGCCAGAACACTTTAAAAGCACCTGGTGGGTTAGCTGCAGCCTCTGTGATACCAGCTGGCCAGTCCTGACTCCAAATGTTAGAAATTGCTGAAACCGTTATTTAATATGAACGGTGTATGTAGGAGTACATTATTTTCACAGTCTATTTCATAGTTTTAGAAAAAATCTACAACACCTTAAAAAAAAAAGAATTCCTATTTTTAATGTCGAAATTTTTTAAATCTTGCTGTGATACAGAAGCGACCAGAACATCTTTCCCAATATGTGCTTCCAAGGAAATTTTTTTAAAAAAAAAAAGCCAAAAGGTTTTATTTGATTTATAAGTGAAAGGGCGTTTAGAACTCCACTTGTGTTATTCGCTTCAGGGAAGGGTGGGGGTGGTAGGCAAAGATGTACACAACACTTCTAATCTCTGGTTATGACAGTTTATGTTTTCTATCCAGCTTATTTAATTCAAATGTCTGGGAAATAGACACAATTACCACCTTACGGAATACTACTTAACTTTAAATGCTCCCTCCTGAATAGAAACCACTCCGTCCTCTCAAAGTTTATTCCAGTTTCTCAGGAATTGCTCTGTCAATAGGCCTCAGAAATGTTTTTGTTCATCATTTAAAAATTTCAGCTAATGCAATATATATGTTTTATTATAGTAAAGAAAATTCCCATACAAAGAGCTGTTCACAAGAACTTGTAAAAAAAAGAGGAAAATGAAAAGAAAAAAAAATAGAGCTGCATTCTATGCCCTTATACAGCTTTAATCATTCACTCTTTCAGCTGTTATCAATTTAAAACCAATGAAACTCCCACACTGAGTCCATTTGAGCAGTCAATTTTAATATCTTGAGGCATCTGTAGTTATTCTGAATTGGCTGCAAAAGCAGAACTAACAACTTAAGCTCTAACCATAAGTCTACATCAGGCTGGTAACCCATACATCAAGCACCGACAGTTAGTCAATACTACAGTATGAAAACACACACACACACACACACACACACACACACACCATTTTAAAGAAGCGCTTATATTCCCAATGTGTTCGGCAGCATGGTTCACATTACGGGTTACTGATATATGTACATAAAAACCATCCATTTGAGGTAGTAGACAACATGACAGCTTTTTATGTGGATATAAAAAGGAAGACGAGGAGAAGACAGTCATTCTAAGGTTCTGAGGCATATAATACGATGATTATAGCTGCCTCATATTGCCCACCCTGCCTGAAGAAGCCCACTGGGTTTAAAAAGACATGACACTGTTAAAAATGCATGGAACTGATGTTTTATAAACAGCATTGGAATTTAACCAAGCTACTGATTTTCACCAACAAAAAACAGTGGAAAACTAGTATTCATTCATCCATTCCTCACCCTTTCTTTCCTTCAGAAAGCTGAGAGGAGTGTAAAAATGGTTAGCCCGTTTTACCCTTATAACAACCCAGTGAGATTTGTTAGGCTGAGAGAAAGCAACTTCTCTCACACCGTCCAGTTTGCTTCAAGGACTGTCCTATACCTGCTGCAAATCACAGCTTTTCTGTTCAGCAAACTAGTTGTCACCCCCTTGAGGAAAATATTTCTAAGCCTCAAAACATTCACCTAGTTTTCCAGTCTGTCCAAGTCATTCTGTCACTGAAAGCACAATCCTAACCTGGAGTAAGGCAGGCATAGTAAGGCCAGCAAAGTTTGGCCGGCACAAGGGACACCATAAAATCTGTGTTTGTACCACTCTCTGTGTCAGAGATGCCAGCACACAGATGTGCATTATCCTCCCTGATTCCGAGACTGGTCCAAATGCACTTTACGGTGACCCTTGTGCCAGCCAAACTTTGCTGGCCTAACTGTGCCAGCCTAACTTCAGGTTAGGATTGTGCCCTAATTTGTCACTAGACCTGTTAACTTTCATTTCTTGTTATCTGACACTCCTGGTTTCAGTTTTGTTTACTTTCCTCTATAAAGGGCCACCCTGTTTATCTGCTTTATTAGTTTTAACTGTGGATTTGATGGGACTTGAACCTTGGAAGGCAACTGGAGCTGTATTCCATTGCATTCCAAGGGCCATCTGAGGCCAAGAAAGCCACACACAGCCGCCCTGACCCTCAGGAAGCCTTCTAAGGACTCTGGAAGGCCAAAAAATCAGTGCCAATTTCCAGTCTGCCAGAGGCCTTAGAAATCCTCCTGAGGGATGAGGAGGCAACGCACAGCCTCCCTGGCCCTCAGAAGGCCCTTGTATCACAACCAGAGCAGTGCTCCACTTGCCTTCCAATGGTCCAATGTGCCCCGACTTGCAGATTTATTTATCCATGGATTTCAGCATCCACAGGGGTTCCAGGAAGAGAAACCCTGTGGTTGCCAGCACCCAAGTGTATCTCTTATTTGTGAGTGTGTGCATTCATGCATATGTGTGTGCATGTGTACATGCTATATCTAATGATGATATGAACTGTAGTACATAAAAATATATACTGAAATCATTTTTTAAGCTTTTATTAGTATCACAAGACCCTTTATTTTGCTGTGTGGTACAGAGCCAGAACAAGCTCTGCGCCTTGGGCAGTAGGGTGATGAAACACATCATAGCGCCCTCCGCGCAGCCTCGCCACACCCCCGAACGCTCCACTTCAGAGTGTAACCAATCAAAAAGTAGGACCTGGTGCAGAGCCTTCTGGCAGTAAGTATAACAGTTGCCAGTGGTGTGCTCTTTTGGGGCATGAGACGGGTAAAACTGGGCGGGGGAAGGGATGGTGGCCTCCACTGCCACATCCTATCCTTTGTGTTGGGCCACGTGGTCTGACATGGAGGTTCTCAAGTCTGTGCTGGCAAAGCAGCCAGCGCAGACTTGAGGAGACCCATTGCAGGCCCAGGGTCTCCTTCCCCTGAGGAGCATCCGACAGCTGCTGTGGCTCCTGTTGGGTGCAGCAGTAGACATTTTGGCACTGCTGTGCTTATGGGAGCCAGGCAGCATCTGTGACGGTCCCCACTTCACCGCAGGATGCAGCCCGGCTGCATCAGCATGGCTGCATCAGCACCGTCTCTACATCGGTAGTCCAATACATGGGCAATCCTGATTTCCCATCCCACATATGGATCCTACAGGCTCATGTAAATCCCAATGGAATGTACTGAAAGAGGACCAAAGTGATTCCTTTCAGATAACATTTCATAGCTACAGTATTTACAAACCTTTTGAGGATGTTACATGTCAATTGTCTTATAGAAACAGTGCTTACCACAATAGAAAACAAATTTTGCTGATTTGTTTCTGACATGATAGGTTGCTAAAATGTTTGATCAGACAATTATCTGAAAGCTTAATTAAAAAACATAACTGTGCATAATTTTGGGAAGCCTTATGCGAGAACACCTGCATGTGTGGGTGTAAATATTTCTGTTAATGACCTTAACTATCCAGAATCAATACTACACAATTTATAGGAAAGTCACAAGAAAACATTCCCATACTATTGATGTGTGGGTAATAAAAACAGTGTTTCCCAAACTGCTGGGTTGCGACCCACAGTGCAGAGATTGGCAGCAATATGATCTCCATGATCATGTTGCTGCTGGGCAGGGAAGGTTTTTTAAAAACCTATCTGAGGGTCATTATTGCTCTCCGAAGGTTCTGGGAAGTCTGTGGCCCCCTCTGCAGCCCTCTCAGAGGTTTGATAATGTTGTAAAAAAAAAAAAAACTTGCTGTTTTGGGCCAAAAACCAGAAGTGGGTTTTTCCCCCTTTTTTCAATAAGCCTTGGGGAGGGCTGCAGAGGGGGTCGCAGGCTGCCCAGACATTCTAGAGAGCCCCCAGATAAGTTTAAAAAAAAACCCCTTTCCTGCATGGAGATCTATGCTCTCCATCACTATCCACACAAATACTTACAGGGTTCCCAAAGTCCAACCTAAAATATTGCTGCTGCTTTTATTGATATCTAATTTTTAGGACGCAATCCTAACCTGGAGTAGGCCGGCACATTTAGACCAGCAAAGTTTGGCTGGCACAAGAGACAATGTAAAGTATGTTCGGATTACTTTCAGAATCAAAGAGACCGGCACACAGACACGCACCATCCTCCCTGACTCCGAAAGTGGTCCAAATGTGCTTTATAAGACATAAGACATAAGACATAAGAAATTTATTTGTCATTACACTCACAACTGGGTGCAACGAAATGAGGTGCTCTTCCCCAAGGTAAAACTGGACAACACCAAAACTAAAATATGCACAATCAACCATACAACAATCACTTATACAAATATAAATACCCCATTGCTCCCAGCAATTTATGACCCCGCATTTAAACTCAATACTGCACTTGGGTAAAAACTGTTTCTGAATCTGCTCGTCCTTGCTTTCAATACCCTAAATCTCCTTCTCGATGGTAATAGTTCAAAGAGCTGATGTCCCGGATGAGAGGAGTCTTTCAATATATTAGATATCTTCCTCTTGCATCTATTTTTATACAGTTCTTCCAAAGAGGGGAGTAAACAGCCAATGATGTTTTGGGCCGTCTTGATCACCCTTTGAATTGCCTTTTTCTCTGCCACTGTGCAGCTCGTGTACCATACACAGAGACAGTAGGATAATATGCTCTCAATTGAACTCCGATAGAAGGTGATTAGCAAACTCTCAGCCAATTGTTGCTTTCTAAGAATCCTTAGAAAATACAACCGTTGTTGTGCCTTCCTAATTAAAGCAGTGGTGTTCGCACTCCAAGTCAGGTCATTAGTTATGATGGTCCCAAGAAACTTACATTCAACCACCTGTTCCACACAAACTCCATCTATATACAGTGGCTGAATGTCTGCTCTTTTTTTCCTATAGTCCACTATAAACTCCTTGGTTTTTCGGATATTAAATAGAAGATTATTTTCTTTGCACCAGCGGGATAGCTGTAATACCTCATCCCGATACGCAGACTCATCATCCCCGGAAATAAGTCCTACTAATGTAGTATCGTCCGCAAATTTGATAATCCTATTATTGGGATGGTTATTGGTGCAATCCGATGAATAAATGGAGAACAGTAGTGGACTAAGGACACAACCTTGTGGAGTGCCAGTGCTGAGTATCTTGTCAGTAGAGATGTAATCATTCAGTTTAACTCTTTGTGGACGATTTGTTAAAAAATCCCATATCCATAAACAGATAGAATCTGGAAAATCTAGATCTTTAAGTTTGGCTATTAATCTGTGTGGTATGATGGTATTAAAAGCAGAACTAAAGTCCGCAAACAGCATTCTTACATAATTCCCTTGTGTTTCCAAATGGGATAAAGCCATATAAAGCACAGTATTAATCGCATCCTCAGTTGATCTATTTTCTTTGTAAGCAAACTGAAGCCCATCAAAGGAATCAGGAAGGCATTATGGTGGCCCTTGTGCCAGTCAAACTTTGCTGGCCTAACTATGGCAGCCAAATTCTAGTTTAGGATTGCACTCTTAGTTTGATTTGTCCTTAATTGTTTTTATATCATGGGTAGTGCAATCCTATACCCCCTTGCGCCGGCACTAAGCTCTTGCGCCGGCCGAACATTGTCGCAAACGTGCCGTCAAGCGTCTGTGTCGGCGCTGTGGCGCTGGACTGGCGCAAGCAGCAGTGCTGGCACTTGGGCCCCGCCAGGACCACCAGCAGCGCCAGCCATGCACAAGTCAAGTGTCGGCATCACTTGGTCAGCGCAGGGCCGCCACGAGGGCGTTCCGGGGCGCAACTGGGCGGCGCAGTGGACGGAGACGGCGGTTGTGATGCAAGACAGCCATAGTGCCATATCCTAACGCCCATCCTCGGTCAGGGCAGCCCCGATTCAGGCCACTTCTGTGCACGTTCCTCTGCACTTGCAAAACGGCAGGCGCAGATCTGAGCAGGCCTATAGGGACGACTGGGGCTTACGCGGGTGCAAGGAGAAAACCTCCCCTTGTCCTGGACGTTGCTGCTGCTGCCGCCTCCTAATGGGCTTTAGGATACAGCCCTGCTATGTCGGCATTACTAGGCCAGCATAGTCTAGGATTGTGCCCTTAGTTTTTAACACCAGTTTGAGTACTCTTATTAGAAAAGTAGGGAAAATAAATAAATGGTCTTTTCACGTCAGTTCTTAACTGAATTCTATCTTCAGAATGCTATTCAGCATTCTATCTCCCTTGTACAACAGTTATTTAAAAAAGGTATGAACATTCTCTCCATCCTTTCCTGCTTCTACCACAAAAAAGAGGGGGCATAGAAATAAACGATTTCTCAAGTAATTTAATTCACCTATAAAAAATTAGATGCTTTCTAGGACACGAAATTTGGCCAATTCCTTTAGTTTTAATCTGTGTTGTTCCATTTTGCTACTTAAAAATGTCTTAATATACTGTAAGTCTTAAAAATTAACATTTAAAAGTGCTCTCTCAGGGTAAGCATTGCAACTGCATTTTCATAACATTTTAACAGATTAAGGGATAAACTCTACTGAAGACAATGAAGGAACCTTATCAAATGAGCATTTCACATATACTTACTGGAGATTGGAATTAAGCTCTGCTAACGAATCTTAACTCATTTGCATGGCCAGAACCTAATCCTAATGAAACTTCATGGTAGGAAACTAACATGCTTTCTCTACAAAACATTCCATTGCTACGAACGGTATGCTAAACAACAACAACCCAGAAGCTGAATGGCAGCGCAGGACAACTCACAACATTGCATGGAACATACAAGGCAGCCCTCTCCCTAAATGAAACAAGACTATGTAATGCTAGTAGGTCAGGATTCTAAGGCAAGCCTGTCTGAAAACACATGCATCTGCTTTTCCTTCAGAGACACATTAAAGGATGGATTTGAGTTATGCTAATGAATCAGGATTTGTTAGAAGGGATCACATCTGATCCCTGTGTTACACCAAAGGAGATTCATCAGCTACACTTTATTAAACTAAAAAGAAAAAAAAAATCCTGAGAAATTGAAAGGCAATAAATTAGTGTTCAAGCCTCAATTATCTACAGTATCCGACAAGACAACTTATAGCAATGTTGGAACACAACACAATAGTTATGTATGATGGCCTGCTCGGGGTTTAACAATCCTCTTGTTTTTATGTAGCCAGGCAAACAGTAAATGCAGTAGCATTACTGAGCAATTAAAGCGACCCCATGCATCAAAACTTCAGCTTGATCTGGCCCAAGTTCTGTAGGCCTTATTGATAGTAAGACATGGCCTAGGGACATCATGCTACAAAATATTCAGGCCACCAGATGATCAATCAAAGAAGTACCGTTTATGTGGGCACATGAACTTGAGACTAACAGGAAAAATGGCCAACAGAATGTCTCACTTCACACCGGCAAGTGAGGTTGGAATAAATAATTAGACAATATGGACAAGTTTCTACACCTTCCCACCCTTTATGAATCTGCATGTAAATAAGTAGTGCTATTTACAGGAAACCTAGGAAATCTTCTAATTATTTTGTCACAAAATATGTATTCCTCCAACGCCACAATCATCCATTTCCATCTCCTTGCACCTCAATTCCCAATCCCTAGTCCTTTCTATTAACATTTAGAAGACCAAGCAAAAGTAGCAATGCTCTTGAAGCTAGATATAGTCAATCCTCCTTATCCGCTAGGGTTAGGTTCCTGGAAATCATCGCAAATAAAAAATTCGCAGATAAGGAACCATTGATACTATGGGATCAATGGGGTTAGGTGCAAGGGGTATCATATCTGCCATCAGAAGAATCCAGCAGACTGCCTCAGAAGACAGCAGAGTGTAGCAGGAAGTGTCAAAAGATAATAAAATAACCCATTTTATTTCTAAATAGGTTGTTGTAATTGTTTATATACTGGTGTGAATTATATGGGATGCACAATTTATACAGAGGTGTGCCCCGGTATCCACTGATTCGGTATCCATGATTTCAGTTATCCATGGATACCATGGATATTGAGACACCTATTAAAAAGAGAGGGGAACATTAAACAAATTTCCTTTTTTAATCTTGTTGCAGCAAAACCACTGATGTTCTCCTATCCTTAAAAAGACGTCCCCAGTATCCATGGTGTAAGGTATCCATGGTGGGGTCTGCAACGGAACCTCAGAGGATACTGGAGCATGCCTGTATGTTCAGTGAATCCCTGATGAATATGTGGCACACAGTTTATAAATAGCCCAATGGATGTGGCAAGATAATTCACACTGTAGTTTCAAAAACCAATTGCAAAAAAAAAAAATCATAATGGCATTAATGGCATAATATACACAAAAAAGAAGCCACTGTGAATGGGGCATACACCCTTAAATGGACTTATTTTTCTACAAATATTCCTTATTTCTTTTTAAACATGGAATTAGGGCCCTACACTTTCATATATAATGCAACATGTGTATTTTGCAATTTAAATACACATGCTTTGAAAATTGATTTCAAAGAGTGTGTATTGGAAAAGGCAGGAGACACTCCATGGAGATAGGGAACAGTATCAGCAGTGGCCCCTTGTCCCCAATTACCTAGGAAGTACAGGGTTAATCCCAGAACTCCTGCAGCAGGAACACAGCTGCAGGCTGATGAACCCCCTCCCTTTTGCCTATCTCTGAGGCTGCTTAAAGGGGAAACTAGTCAGCCTCGTGTGGGCATTGGGGCCCTCGGGGAGGCCCAGCACGGAGAATTTGGCAGATTGGTTCTAAAATCTGCAATTCAGGCAGTTTAAGCCGTACTGGAAGGCACAGTCCAACGCTATAATAGCACAGTGCTGGCGCAGGGACTGCTGTGCTGTTGTTAGCCATTGGAATGTTTGCAATGACTGGTGAGCAGGGAGTGCTGGCAGGAAGGCCTGAGCCGTCCTGCTGGCACCAAATCCAGTCCGGCGGTCACTAGTGCTAGTAAGTAAGTGCTGAGCAGCACCGGGACAGGGGGAGGGTGGAACGAAGGAGTGAAGGAGGGGGGGAGTAGAACACAAGTTGGGGGTGTTTCAAGCCAAGGAGAGGGTACTGTTCAGGCCTGGTAGGGGATGGGGATGGCAAAGGAGGCCTCTGTCATATCCTAAACTGGGTCTCATGCCTTTAAACCGAGAAGCATGGGGCTTTTCGGGCTTGCACCACTAACTTCACTGGCACAGATCCAAGTAGTCCCATCAGGCAGACTTTTAATTGATAAATATCCCCTTACCCTGAGGTAAGGGTAAGCCAGCCTGCTCAGAGCTAGATACACATGGACTGTGTGGCCCTGCAGGGCCAGCGCTGAATAGGACTGAACTGCCCGTGTTTTTACACTGCAACCCTAAGCTTGTCTATGCAGAAGTAGTTCAGTGGGGCTTACTCCCAGGACAGTGTGTTTAGGACTGCAATCCTAGAGAACCTGTTTCCTAGTTCCAACTCTAGTGGGCCGCCATTGTTGTGTTTTACCTGCAATACATTTTACCTATGCTATTTTACTTTGTTCACTAAGCTGAATCTTCAGGAAAGGTTAACTAGAACTGTCAATGAATAATACAAAATAATTGATAGGTGCTCCCTCTCATGTTTGCTATGGCTATGAAAGTCGGTTTTGTATTATTGGTACACATTTGCTTCCAATCATTGAGCTATTGTAGGTCAGAAGAAACCAGAATTACATGGTAAGAAGCATATTTATGAATATGCTAATATGCTCCGATTTCTTTTAATGGGATTACAGCAGAGTAAGTGAATGTAGTGTTGCAACACGCAGTCTCACTAAGCCATATAAAGACAGGAAGAACATGAATTCCCACCTTTATTCTGCTCCTTTGATCTTCCATATTTTCTCCCTCTGTGGAGCTGCCCTAATTTGCACTGGTTGAGGCCCTTCGATTAGTTCAAAATTGCTGGAACACAACCAGAACATCCAGTCTACTAAGGCTGTGCACAGCTGTTTGCCAAAGAGCCTTTAACTACCTAATTTACATTAGCAGTTGTGGTTTCAATGCATATTCACTGCTGGCTGGGCCAATCTTGCATGCAGAATTCTAGAAGATGAGAAAAAAGTTGACCTTGCTCAAACACGTCAAGCTTTTCACAATCTCTAAGCAGATCCAATTGGAAAAAAATTATAAAAGAAGCATTTTCTACTGAAATGACATTCCTACAATCTAAACACAGTTTTCTCAACTGAGGAGCTTCTTCATGTACTGACACAAAAGCTCATAGGGAACTCTGGGTATTCAATGGCTGCCCCACACAGAGGCCAAGTGGCAAAGCTAATGGGTACAATCCCTCTGTTACCCAGCACCCATGCGGTGCTGAGATGCCCCTGACATGTGTCTGGTCAAGGATCAATACTATCAATGCATGTAACCCAACTCAAATTTACATGCCTTTTGGTCCCAGGGTGATGCTAGAAACACATTCACTTTAGGATTTGAAAGGGCACTTGTTTCCTGTGCCTTTTCCTCCCCTCCCTCCAACCCCATTGCATGAAGAAGTGATATGGAAAAGGTACAACCTGCATAGCTGAAGCCCTTGAAGCATTATACTAAATTCAATGTCACTTTCTGTGCATCTTGACTGCCCAGCTCCAGTCCCATTCATTCAAGGAAGTGGAACCAGGCGAACTCCAAGGAAAATGACTGCAGACAATCAAAAGGTGGGGGATAAAGGAGAAACAAGCCCCTGTTGGTTCAAAGAGTTGTGTTTTAAAACACCTATAAATGCCAGAGACTCCCAAAGAGTACGCCTCGGATTGTGCATTTTTATTCAGTCTTTCAACCTGACAACCCCAATTTTTATTCATTCAAGAGACAACCCCAGCTGTGCTGCATGCCTGCATTAACACCCTATCATTTCATAGAACTCTCTGTGTTAATCCACGCATCTATGAAGCAAACTTGCCTCTTCCCTGGTTTTAGTTATCTACCTCTTTCTGCTTCTTCTCTCCATTTCTCTTTCTGGAACCAAGACAGCGATTCCCCTGTGCTAAGCAGTCACCCCAGGCACTCTAGATAGCACAACTGCTCCCCTTGCACTAAACACCTTGTGAACATTGTGGTCTGCCATCCCTCCAAAAGTCACCTTATAACACCTGGGGTCTCAAGTGCATGGCTGAACTGACAGGCTTCATGTTGGAAGCACTTGATCCTCAGAGAAGTCTTAGGGCGCAATCCTAACCTAGAGTTAGGCCAGCACAGTTAGGCCAGCAAAGGGTCACCGTAAAGCATGTTTGGACCACTCTCAGAGTCAAGGAGGATGGTGCACATCTATGTGCTGACCTCTCTGACTCCGAGAGTGGTCCAAATGTACTTTACTGGGGTCCTTGTGCCAGTCAGTCAAACTTTGCTGGCCTAAGTGTGTCAACCTAAATCCAGGTTAGGATTGCACCCTTAATCTTAGTGTGACAGCTAATGCCCTATAGCTTCTTGCCATGCCAAAGTTCAGGGACTATTGATGATCACACTGTTTGATGACATGGTTGCCACCACTTGCTCTTGGCTGCAACCTACAGCAGTTGTCAAGGACATCAGATAGAAGGCATGGTTGGGTGAATATCAGCCTCAGAATTCAGCCGCAGGCTTGAAGATGGGGTGGGACTAAAAGGAGGTAGAAAAAAGGACCAAGGAGCAGGAGGGCAGAACAAGATGCAGGAAGCAGGAAGGAAAGGAGAGAGACCCAGGAAGGAAGATAGATAATGGCTGTTACAGATAATGGATGTTGCAGACCAAGGGAAAAGGCAAAGAGGAAAAGGAAGAGGTCTGGGGGAAGGCAAGGGAGAGACCCATAAAGATAGCAGGTGTGGGAGCTTGATCCCTGGCAAGAAGATAGTGAAGAGCTATACTTGCCAGGAGTGCTCAGGAGAAGAGGTTAGTAGAGACACTCCAAGGGAAGTGGCAGTGGGTCAGCAGCCCTACCAGGGAATCTCAGTGCCCCCTCAGTTCTAGAGGAGTTCAAAGGGATGACCCCCCCCAATGGTGGGTGCAACTCCACCTAGTGCGTTTGGGTGAGATGATAAGCCAGCAAATACCCTGGACACTGTGGTATCCCAAAAGACTCTTCCCTGGACTGGTCACTCCAGGAGGCCATAGATCTCTCAATCCTGACATCACCAGGGAATTATCATAATATAATAATTATCATAATTCCCTGGTCATAAGATTCCCTGGACATCATCATAAGATTAGAGGGAAGTAACCCAGTGTGGGAACACACAATAATTGTGATAAAATTGTTCTGGTAGATGTAAATGAAGTTTTTGTGCTTCAGAGAGGTCTTGCCAAACTGGTCTTGTCAACAACATATATACTCTAATCAACAATGGATACTAATGGCCTGCCTTTCCCACTCACTTCAGTGTCTCACCTCGGCTTTTACCTTCTTGGAACCAAACATCATGAATATTAAAAGCAAATTAAGGATCAGATATTGTGTATCACACATTAAAGTGGGAAGTGGTTCACTCCCTCTAGAAAAAGCCCTCCCTGCATTCCACCATACTGAATAATTTCTGGCCAGTCTTGCATCTTCTCTAGTCCTGGGAACTGTAATCAAGTGAATGGCAGCATCCAAACTCCAGAGAGGATGCAGGTGATACTCTATACTTTCTGTTGGTGCAAGGGAAGCTGCTGGGGTTCCGGAGTGCAGGTTCTGGAGGAGGTTGGGAACTGGGTGTGCGTAAACAAGCTGATATTAAATCTGGACAAAACAGAGTTCTTTTGGTCTGGAAGAACCATGATACTGATACTGGATTATCAATCTGTTTTGAATAGGGTTGCAGGTTCACAGGTTGAGGGGAATCCTGGATTCACAGCTGTTCCTAGATTGTCAGGAGGTGGCTACGGTGGGAAGGGGCTTCATTCACCCAGCTTTGGCTGGTGTAACAACAATGGCCATACCCAAGTTGTTCAAACCGGGCCACAGTGATCCATGCCTTGGTGACATAAGGACTTGATTACTGCAATGCACTCTACACAGGGCTGCCCTTGAAGATTAGGCCCATGCAATCATTGGAATTTGCTGTTTTGATCTCATTGGGCACCTGCTCCAGAGGCTACACTGGTGTCCATTCATTTCTGAGCCCAATTCAAAGTACTCAGAAATGAACACCCTCTAAAGATCTTTACAGCTTGGGACCTGAGTATTTAAGGGACTATTTGAGGACTATTTAAGGACTACCCTCTTCCATAAGTTCTGGTCTGACCCCTGAGATCATGTGAGGGTCTTCCTGTGTGCCAAAGGTAAGAGGGTTATGATAAGAGGTAGGGTCTTTTCTACCACACTTTTAGAATTTCCGCCCTTTTATTGGAGATCAGGGAGCTCCCTAGCTTTGTCCAGCAGGGTCTGAAGACTTTTCTTTCTGGAGTTGTAATTTAATCAATTTTATTGTACTTCTATTGCAATTTTGTCAGCTGCCTTGGGCACCTATTTATGGAAGACAGGGTAAATATCGAATAAACACACTTCCTTACATCTACTGCTACATCCCACCAAGGCCTAAGGCTTTTTTTTCTGAATTGCTGTAGCAGTACTATGGTCGGTACCTAATATAAACATAGATAAAATGTTCTAAGACTCAAAGAAAGTTTGGGGGACAAAAGTACTCGCCAATTATTTACACTGACATGAAATTTAGGCAAACCACACACCTTTAATGAGCCCCTTCTCTTGCAAAGTCTTCAGAGAAGGTCTTCGATTGATAAACTTCTTCAATCTGGTTTTCACTCTGTTTCTGTCAGTTGTATCTGAAGTGCTGTAGTTCAGTCTGAAAACTTGAAGAGAAAACAAAGAAAAACTGTACATTATGCTACACTTCAGTACAGGATAGTTTTGCTGGACATCTGTAGGAAACTTTAACTATGTCTTCTGTTCAGCAGTCTGACATGTGGGATGACCCAAAAAAGAATCTAAGAACACAAGAAAGCCTTGCTGGATCAGGCCAAAGCCCATCAAGTCCAGCTTCCTGTATCTCACAGTTGCCCACCAGATGCCTCAGGGAGCACGCAAGACAACCGGATACTTGTGTGTCGCTGCCACTCCCCTGCATCTGGCATTCTAAGGTAGCCTACTACCCTTGCACCACCCCCAATCTGATTAATAGTATGAGGAATTGTGAGTTGAGAGGTTTATATTAGTAATTTTCATGCTGTTGGACAGCTATCAATATGCAAGGAAATGTTGAATGAAACCCAGAAGTTTGTATCAGTAACATGTTTGGTTCTCTACTTGCACATGAAAGTATTTTTTCCTAGACAAATAAAATAGTGAAATGAACAACATTACAATAGTGCGGGAGTTTTAAGTCTTTTTTTGCAAAGTATGCATCATGCGTGCATGGCAGAAAGCACATCTACATGACAGAAAATATTAATTAATTGCAGGGAGATTTTCAGTTGTATAACTGAGGACCCAAACTCCTAGTCTAGGAATACAGCTGCTTCAAGATGCCTGATTGAATCTTAAGTGATCTGCAAGACAACAAGGATATGGTGTTCCATCCTTAGTATACCCTTTAGGCTACTACAATGATTCCCACACTTTGGATCCATGGCCCACCAGTGGCTCATGATCCCATGTTTGGTGGGTCATGAAACTCACAAGGCAGATTAGGCTATGTGCATTAAGGGGCTTAATCCTGCTACTGGGAAGAGCACTGGTGCCCAATTGCCATTATAGCCACAGAGGCAGAGAGGCTGATAAAGTGAAACTATTTTAAGGTGGCTCCTGATGCTAAAATGTTTGGGATCCACTGACTACAGCACTGAGGCTCACATAGGAAGGAAGGACCTTTAGAGGAAGAACTAGTAAACAAAAGATTTTTCAGAATGTGACCTGCTTGAAGATTTCAAATATTTTCTGCTTGACTGTATCTGCACTGGCTAAATAGTTGTGTCTAGGGACAGGATTCCTGGAAACTAAAGTTTTGTAGGGGGGACGGGACGGGACAAACACTTTTACTGAACCTTCACCCAATGAAAATTCTCAGTTTTTGGGAAAACTAGACAATGGTTGAATACAATGTATGCAATTACATTACACGTAGGTATATAATCTCATAGCATAAGCTTGTGGTACAAAAATGTCTGTTTACGACCTTTGCCAACACTAGAAAATCTAGAAATTGAGAAAGGGTTGTCTGCATTTAGGAACGTATTCCTTCCTTTCATGTGGATCTAGGAAACCTAGGGTCCAACTGTCCAGCACTCTGCACCTTGTCGTGGGGAGGCAGTCATAGAGGTACCCTCAAGGTAAGGGAACAATTTCCTTACCTTGTGGCTACATTGCAGCTGCATCAGTGCTGGAAAGTTGGATAGGTTTGGGCCAACAATCCCAGGTGCTCTTTGGTATTCCTGCAACTTTATTATCACTCCTAGCACAATTTTTGTGACCATTGTGGAAAGTTCTATTCTCTGTTCCATACAAGATACCATAGTCTTGAAACAAAAATCAGAAACGTCTTAGAACGCATTTGCTAAGGCAAGGAAAATGAAATATTAAAAGCTGTTCTTCCCCAAAGCCAAAGCATATTCAAGAATAAACTGCTTAATAAAAAGAGAAACTATGAATATTGTGGCTTATATTGCAAATTTGACACAAAGAACCAAACAAAATAAAACAAAAAAATCCACCATTTTCCCCCCTTGCTGCTATCTAGGGAAAAGAATGTGCCAGGCTCTTCGTTTTAAATAAATACAACATACCCAATTAAGGAAAGCAACATTTAAACACATGCCTATGATAATCAGAGCATACTTTGCTTCTGATTTCACTACTGATTTGAACAGAGGACTGTTCCATTTTCCCACAGCACTAAAGTGACCCCACACATACTTCTGCAAGCTAGTAATCACAACAGACGTATAAAAGGACACTTTTACTGGAACATTCACAACATGGGACAATAATCCATCACTTATGAAAAAAAATAAAATTCACATTTTTAGTGGTAGCATTCTTAGGATGATATATCATAGAATACAGAGATTAGTGTTCAATTAATGGCTGGCGCTTTTGTTCATGTTCTATTTTAGAACCTCTGGGTTCAAATGGGAACAACCCTTGGCAGTGATACACTAAAATTCCAAGGCACACAGTCTTACTGTAAAAAGAGAAACAGATGACTGTTTCTGAGGCTATAAGCTTGGTGGCATGTTGAAAGAGAGGAATGACATAGAAAATGTGTTCTCCAGGTGTTTAATAGCTTTGCTTCACTTTGTACACATTCACACTTCCACAGATATTTAAATGCACAGATCTAAATAAAGCACATTTACATCTCCCACTGCAATGAATAGTGGTTAATTTTGGCTGGACGTGCCCATCATTCTTTGCCCACATCTTCTGGATGAGCGATTCATAGCCACCAGACCGTTGTAGCCTAACCACACCTCATTGGTTGGCATTCCCATGTTGTGTTTAATAAGAAACTTGCACATACAGCCCAGATGTAGCATGTGAAGACTGTGCACATCCAAAGTGGAATGTCACACTTGCATAGATTAACAACAAAGAGCTTTTGCCTAGTTCTCAGGCAAGGAAATTTCTACTTTGGCGAGGGTCCAGGCATATTAAGAACAGAAGTCTACTGAGGTACAGATTTCCATGGGAAGCTCGGAGATGAAAGGCATCACTCGCAGGACTGAGCAGGTTGGAAGACTGTGTCTAACTCAGCCCGTTCCAATTTCTAGAAAATAGTTGGTTGTGATGAAGTCACATGAATGTGGCTGTGTGATGGGGCAATACAGTTGTCCTTTGTCATACGTGCAGTTGACTTGTGTGTATTTAACTATATGAATTTAGCAAACACACATCCAGAAGAAAAAACAACAATTGAAATAGTGCTGACTGTTGTTCGTTTGGATTGTTTGTAGCAGAGTTGGGGGTTTGTGGACCCATTTAGCGCTTGCCTCGCGCGAGCGGAGCGGAGACACGAAGAGATCGCTACATTTTAATAACAAAGTCTTTTATTGGTTACAGTAGCGATAGCAAGAAAG
>JAJKFI010000014.1:3349268-3390079 GCA_029204185.1 Lerista edwardsae
TGCCAGTTTCAACCAGTTCTGGAGTGTGTGGTGTGAAACTGCAACACTGACCATGATAGACCATGATGGGTGTATTTCTTAACCATCTGCCACTGCTGCTGTGTGTGTTGCTTCTTGGAAGATCCCCTACCCTACTGCCTCGCTCTGGCTATTTTTTTTTTTTTACAGTTAAATATGGGGGCATCACAGTAGCTCTTTGCCAGTTCGTCATTTTGTTAAGTAGCTCACTTATATGATGGTTGCCTACCCCTAGTGTAAAACAAGGGGCAACTGTACTGTGCAGGATGCAGTTCTAACTTGGAACATCCACACAAGGACATTCTGAGCGCAATCTTATACCTGTGTTGCACCAGCGCTACACTCTTGCGCCAGTCCAGCGTTGTTGCAAATGTGCCGTCAAGCTCATCTGCGCCGGCTCATCGGGCGCTGAACCAGCGCAAGCAGCAGCATCAGCGCACAGGCGCTCCTGTGCTTGTCAGCAGTGCCGGTTGAGTGTCAGCGGCACTCGGTTGGTGCAGGACCTCGCTGGGGGCATTCCAGAGGTGTGCCGCGGGCATAACTGGAGAGCACAGTGGGCGGGGACGCACAACAGACATAGTGCCACATCCTAAACCCCATCCCCGGCCATGGCGGTCCTGATTTGGGCCGCTGTTGTGCACGTTGACCTGTGCCTGCAAAACAGCAGGCGCAGATCTGAGCAGCTCCATAGGGCTGGCTGGGGCTTACCTGAGTGCAAGGGAAAAACCTCCCCTTGCCCTGTGCTGCGCTGCTGCTGCCTCCTGCTGGGCTTAGGATATGGCCCTGCTATGTCAGCCTTACTATGTGGGCGCTGCTTAGGAGTGGGCTGCCCGAGTTGTGACACCCTTCTCTCAAACCACTCCAGTTCAATGCACCGGAGAAATCACAATCAAGTTAGAAGTAAGGACATAATTAAGCATAACTATGTTGTGGTTATCCTGTATGCTATATACAGGTGCTACCTGCATTCATAGTTCCCATATTCATGGTTTCAATTTATTCAGGGTTCTCAAATTCCCCTCCCACTCATGACTCACTATTTTGTTTGCAAATGCTTTGCAAAAGGCAGCTTTCTCTTCGTTTCATGTTGGAATAGGAAGTAGGAAACAAACAATGGGGCCCTAGACTCATATTGGTAGAGAACACTATAGGAGGTGATTGTAAGAACTAACAGGAAGTCTACTACTGTTCACTTCCTGTTAGCATTATCACAATAGTCTACTTTAAAATGCCAGATACAGGGGAGTGGCAGCAGGACACAGGTATCTGGTTGTCTTGTGTGCTCCCTGAGGCATCTGGTGGGCCACTGTGAGATACAGGAAGCTGGACTAGGTGGGCCTTTGGCTTTTTCTTATGTTCACAATCACCTTCTGCAGCATCCACTAGCAGTATGAGGCTGGAGTCTGGCTGTTTGCTTCCTGTTTCAAAGTGGAATGAGGAAAAACTGCCTTTTGCAAAATATTTGTCAGCAAAGAGAAGTGAGTTATAATCACAAAGGAGGGAATTTGAGTAGGGTTCGCTGCTATACGCAGTTTTGGGTATTGAAAGTAGCAGCACGAGCCTACTACCTAGATCTGTCTGCTTCCTCCAGTGCTAGTTTTCTACTTACAGAGAATCTTTTGCTTTAATTAAGAGGAGTACCTGAAAACATTACCCTCCACCTGCAACCGTAGCAGCAACAGCCTATTTGACAAAAAATTTCCCATTTTTACCTCACTTTGCTGCATGTATTGATCATGCTGGAGGGAAGAGAAAAATTGTAAAGAATGCCTGCCCCCTCATCCACCCTCTGCTCCTGGAACAAACTTTGCTTGGAATTATATTGTTACGATCAAGGATGGAAATAGTTAATTTTGATTTGGTTTGCTTGATAAATTTATTGATAGCATTTATTTAAATTTGCCAACTCAAATCCCCCAAAGTTGCCTAAATATTCATTGACATTTGCAAATTTGTGGTGAGACAGGACATTTTATACCCACTTGACTCAGAAGGGAGTGAGGTTGAAAAAGAATGGTATGGCCAAGTTTTCCAAGTGGGTCTGTGGCCAGTCTAGAAAGGTGGACAACCACGCTGAACCACACTAAGAGTGCAATCCAAAACTGAAGTTAGGCCGGCATAAACTAAGCCAGCAAAGTTTGGCCAGCACAAGGGCCACCATAAAGCGTTTTTGGACTAATCTCGGAGTCAGGGAGGATGGCGTACATCTGTGTGCTGGCCTCAGACTCCTAGAGTGGTCCAAACATACTTTATGGTGTCTCAGTTTAGAATTGCACCCTAATTCACTGAAACCCCCTTTTATGTTCCTTCAATATTTCTGGGGAATCTTACTTTACAATTTGCAAAACATTCATTTTAAATCTCATGGGTTCACCACCTATGATTAATTCCTGCCTGATACAATGTTATCTCAGTACTTTGGACATGTGTTGAGTGCATTGGTTTTTGAAGAACTATCCATTAATGACTTTCTGAACTGTGACAATGGATATTGACAGTGCTTGTCAGACTAAAGCACTATTGATTGTTTCACATCATGTGTATAGCAAAACCAATTTCTTTCAAGTGCTGCTTTTCCTAACTGAAATACATTACAGCAAAGCCTATCATTTCATTACGACGCCCAAAATTATAGAACGTTGATGCGTCTGAAAAGAAAGGATTTGCAAAATAGGCACACCTCTGGTGGAAGGCTGAAAGATATGAAGGTGTTCCTAATAATGATTTTGAACTCCTGCAAACCTCAAAGCACTTGCATCAGAGAAACCCCATTAAAGAACCCCTCCAGAAAGTGTTTTCAAGATTGGCATTGAAATGATTAATCATTTATCATGGAAAATTTCTTAAAAGAAATCTTCCTAAAATTAGTCTTAGTGCTTTTCTTCATTTAGGAGCAGGCTATGTTCTCAAACATTTTAGCACTGGGACCCACTTTTTAGAATAATAATCTGTCCAGGACCCACAGAAAGTGATGTGATGGCCAGAAGTGCCGTCATTGTGATGCCAGAACCTGCTGCTTTCCTGATCATGCAGAAATAAGTTATTTCTCCATCATTTTCCAATAGCAAAGTGAATCAAAGAAAAAAAGCCTATTTACAACTTTGATACAAGCAAAACAACCACACAGCCCTCCCCCTTTCCAGCATCTCATCTTCCCATATTTTCAATATGGTTGCTCTAGGTTCATGAAATTGTCTCATGACCCACTGGTGGGTCTCAACCCACAGTTTGGGAACCATTTAGGTTAAAGGTAGTGCAAAGGATCAGAGGATCAGAGAATCAGATCAGAGGATCAGGATAAGAGAATCTGAAGGGCACTGAGGAATCATACTGGAGATTCTGACAGCGGAGGCCCAGATGTTGTATTCCCTGTTCCATCAGGGCAACTCAGTGACCAGAACTTGGCGGCCCTACAATATTGTGGATCGGTGGAGGTACTGAGCTGCTCAGGGCCAGCCCAACCACGAAGCTGAATGAAACGGCTGCTTTGAGCAGCAAGTTGGGGCAGGGAGCAGTTGTCCCACCCACTCCAGCCTGTCGCTTGTCCAGCCATTTCAATCCTCTCTCCAATAGTTTTGGCACTCTCTAAGAGCAGCCCACTCTTCCTTAAGAGCTGCCATTGCAGAGCTGCAAGAAGGGCAGAATCGGGGAACTCTGATGAGAACAGAATTCTCATCACTCAGTCCCACAAGCGATCAGAACAAGATCTCTCTCACCTCCATGAAGGCCTCTAGAAGGCCAGGTGAACAAAAAGGAGAAGACAAAGACTGCTTCTTCCCCCTCAGAGGACCATCTGTCCACCACCACCTCTTGCTCTTCAGCCATCCTGTTTGCTTCAGAGAGGAGCAAGAGGTGGTGATGGTGGATAGACAGAGTGCTGGAAAGGTAAGAGCTGGACAAAGGGATGGGCCCCAAATGTTTTGCTGTGCTCCCGTCCTCTTCCCTCTCCTTGCCTGCTCAATTGCTCCCCTAAGAAGTTGGGTAGGCAAGGAGAAGGCAGAGATGGCGATGATGGCAGCAGCAGATGGATTCCGTCTGGTCATATACAGTCAGTCCTCTTTGTATGCAACCTTGCTATCTGGGACTTCGGTTATCTGTGAGGGGCAGAATTGCTACTTTCCTTATTATCTGTGCTTCTGTTCTTATTATCCACTATGCAGAGACGTTCCAGAGGCTGCAGGGACCTTTAGAATGGCACCTGCGACCAGCACTGACCCCTTTAAAATGATGCTGGCAGAAAGATGCTGGCAGAAGCTTCTATCATCCATGTTTAAGGGGTCCATTCTGGCTGCTGGTGCCGTTCTGAAGATCCCTGCAGCCTCTGGAAGCATTTGAAGAGCTTTTGGCACTTCCTGATGCACTCTGCTGGCTTCCTGAGGGTCTCTGCTGGATTCTTTTGATGGCAGATAAGGTACCCCTTGTACCTAACCCCATTGATCTCATAGGATCAATGATTTGTTATCTGCAAATTTACTATCCATGAAGATTTCCAGGAACCTAACCCTAGTGAATAACGTGGATTGACTGTATATCTGCTGACTCTGGCCTAGTACCTCAGTCTTTACTTAGCAACCTCTTGCTCTGTGCCAGTTGAACTGTTCCACACCTGCCTGCATCCTTGCCTGGAGCTCTGCTTGAATCCCTAAGGTTAAAGCTGGCCTTCCAGCTTGCTTATCTACCTGCATCAAGACACCTGCATACCAGCTCTAAACATTTGGCATCTGACTGGACCAAAAGTCCTATTACGTTCCTCTCAAAGGTATTTTCAAGCACAGATTGATCGCAGAATCCAAACAACTGATATTACAACCTGACTCAACTATTTAGGGGCATTATTAAGAACAACACTGTGCCCTCCAGCCTGGCCTTATTAGCTTTTATAGGAATGGTATATGACAATGTAATGTTTCTGGACCACATAAGTCCTACCTCAACCAATGTTCAACTATTATATCCCCTCCCCAGGTTTTCTTAGGATTAGTAGCATCTCCTTGACAAATGGTGAGTGAGAAGCACTCAATGGCTGTAGCTTGTCTCTCCCTTGCCCCTATCTGCTCATTGTAGTTCTTACTGGTACCCGTTGGGTCTGCAAACTCATAACATGGGAATGCCTCTCAGATGCCATTTCCTCATAAAGCAGGCGCCTGCTATACACTGGAACTGATGCCAAATCTTAGTTGTAGCTGCAAATCAATGCTGACACATAATCAGCATTTATCTTAATTAGCCCTGAAATATGTGAGAAGAGTGACACTTATCACTGCACAAATATACAGGCAGCAAGTAAAACAGAAAAGCATTGTGGACGAGAGGCAAAATACACACATGCTTGTGACTGGCTGAGAGACACATTGAAGACAATGCCTGGCCATCACACTTCTGTATTGCTAAGGAATCAAAGGTTGCCATATTTTGTGAAAAATCATTCTGAAAATGTTCAGAGGCTCTTTCTTTATAAGAGATGCCCACAGTGGCCAAGGGGAATTGTGCAAGTAAAAGGGGGGGGGAATGGAACAATGATTATGCATTATGAATAATTTTCAGTAATATGACAGCTTAACAACTCGAATGCCTGGTAGTGTCATTATACTTCTTGTGGATTTGCAGTAAAGGCTCAATAAAATTATGGTGTAATTAATATATATTTTAAAAACTTGTTGATTTTTTTTCCTTAGCTCAAAAAAGGGAGGTATATGCAACTGCTGTTCATTGACTATCATCATATAGCAAACATTTTCCTTCTCAGACGTATTAGTTTAGTTTTTGATATCAATAGACTGATTTTAGGGGACTCCCATCCTTATGAAAAATGTATAGGGGGGACTGTATAGGAGGGCTGTAGAAATGCACCAAGATGCATTACATGTAAGAGACCAAAACTTAGATTTTCAACATTTTAACTTAACAACTAGCAACACGTCTGATTGCACATGTTTGGCCGGCACCAGGGCCACCGTAAAGCACATTTGGACCTCTCTCAGAGTCAGGGAGGATGGCACACGTCTGTGTGTTGGCTTCTCTGACTCCGAGAGTGGTCCAAACAGACTTTACAGTGTTGCTTGTGCCAGCCAAAGCCTAACTGTGCCCATCTAACTCCAGGTTAGGGTTGTACTCTAAGTAAGTTGACATCAAGCAAGACCAGGGAAAAGGCCTTTTCTCACAGCTGCACTTGACTTATCCACAAGCAAGTAACTCTTCAGAGCTACTGTATGATCAACGAAACCACAGAAGATCACAGTTCCTGTTTCATGATCAGAAAAAATTATAACAAGATTTTTTTTTTTACCGAATTATGGAAAAGGAGCCACAATTGTCTTTCTCTAATGTTAAACTGCTCATGTGAATAAGCCAGTCACAAAAGCAGTTTTCTATGTGAATATGCAATCACAGCCGTGTCTAAACAGCTGCAATCAGGACATGTTGTTAGTCCAAGACTGAATGGACCACTACAAGCTCACAGAGTTGGATCGGATGCTCTTCCATACAAAAAGCCCCTCACCTAGGAAACAGCATGTATGAAGGGTTCTAATCTAGCCTAATTTAACCCAGTCATATATACTTTCTATGTACAGGGATTTTATTTGTGTCTGGAAGAGCAGCCAATTAGAGAGAGTGGAGAGGTTGTCTCAACATCAGTACAGTGAGTCTTACAACTAGCTCCAGGTTTTGGAATGCACAACATTGGACAGAAAGGTGGGCAGCCCAATTTTCCGGGGTTTTTTCCCGACTGGAAAACACATGGCTTGACATGGAGGATAGAATCCGGCTGTGAAGAAGGCAGATCTCTGATCTGCCCCTCCCAGAAAACGTGCAATGCTGGCAGCCTTTCATTCCCTTCCCCCACTGTAGGGTGCAAGGCTGTTGATGGGTCTACTCATGTCTGCGCCAGCTATTTAGCCAGTGCAAACATGAGGGTCTCCTTGTCGGGCAGTGTGGACCGACATGGAGGATAAGATCTGGCGTGGAGGCCACCGTCCGTCCCACCCCTGCTCCACCCCTCCTGCCGCCAAGTTACGCCATCCTGTCTGGAAAACTGCAATACTACTGGCCCCTGTACTCACTGGCCGCCAGCATCACATTGGCGTGCTTTGGGCTGGTGTTGGCCCAGCACTGGCAGTAACCAGGGGCTGGCTTACCACCGGCACTAGAAGTGCCTTATGGCACTTTTGCAATGCCAGCACTGTTGGTACGCATGCCGCTGGCACTGAGGCCCATAGGATTGGGCCCTAAATCTGGAAGAGGCAGGGCATGGAAATAGAGAATTATTTTGCTACATCTGAATTTCACGTATTGTTATTGTAGGGTGAGAAGTCTGGAACTATTGGGGCAATACACTGTAGGTCCTTTGCTAGTCCTGGAGCTCTACCAACTGCCCACTCCTACTTTCTCTGGAGCCAATCCCATTGCATCTGGAAGAGGCAGCTGTCATGAGATGTGTCATAACCACAACCTGAGTCCTCTGTCTGTCAGTGCTAGAATCAATCATTTGGAAACAGGTTCACTGGCAGAGGTACTGCCCATCACAGTTTACTACCTTAAAGAAAATCTTAATGTAATCGAGGCATATGTAATCAAAAGTCTGATCTTGGTTTTTCAATATAAATGTTATTACATTTGAGTGCCCACTTATCATGTAATCGCTACCTCAAGTAAGTTATTAAACTGTAATTGAACAAAGAATTACCTAGGCGGGCTTTATCTTTTAACGAATAATTCTCACAGGCTATGGAATATGGTTCATTTGCTCCGGGAACCAAAATATGTGGCAATAGCTTGCCACTTTGATTATCATGGACCAGGGCCCCCCAAGTGTTCATCCGCTAGGGACACGTCACTGAAACGTGCTGCCATGGTGGAATGGAAGAGGTCAGCTACATAAAACAGAGACATAATTCTAAGGATTTTCACTTTAGGAGAAATGTATTTGCAAAACATTTGCATTGTTTGCAGTTGAGGGGTTGCTTGCTGTCACCATCTCTTCACTGGCTCTCAGCGACAGCAACCGAGTCTAGCAGTCACCTTTCCCAGCAGGAGGAATAAACTGAGTGATGATGGAGGAAGAAGAGGAAGGGTATGGGTGGTGGTGGTGGTGGTGGTGGTTGCATATAATGGTAGTTCTACTGAGCTCAGCAGGCCAGTCAAAATCTACTGGTGGGCTGATGTGGCCTTTGGGTCACAGGCTTGGGACTCCTGCCATCAGGGACTCCTAGATTGAGGATAGGTTTCCAGCCATAACATCCACTTCTGCTTTCTGATGCCTAGTTAAATTAATTCTTAAGCAGGCAGTGTGATTAAAATGCAACTCACAGCTCATTTTAATTCATGCGATTAAAATGCAACTCACAGCTACATCGTTAGCGCCGACGTGGTGGCGCCAAGCGGCACCCTGCATTGGTGCTAACACATTGAAAACGGCGCTGCCTGTAGCGCTGGTCTTGGTGTTCCCACGCTGCGCTTCTTCTGCGCCAGCTGAAGCCGGCTGGCGCAGAGGAGGGACAACGTGGGCAGGGGGAGGGCGTTTCTGGGCGGGCGGTGGGTGGGTGGTGGGCAGGCTGGCAGGTGTGCCAGCCCAGGAGGGGGGCAGGCTTGGGATTCAGCTTTATGGCCGGATCCTAAACCCATTTCCCGGGCCATGCGGTCTTCTTGGATCTGTGCCTGCTGTTTAGCAGGAGCAGATCCGAGGAGTCCACAGGGGAGGCTGGAGCAAGGACACAAATGTGTGCAAGGGCACAAATGTGCCCTTGCACTGGGGAGGGTCCAGCCTCCCATATACTGTGCTGGATATGGGAGGTGTGCTGGCCCGGGAGGGGGGGCAGGTTTGGCCCAATCCTAAACCCATTTCCCAGGCCATGTGACCCCAATTCGGACTGCGCAGTCTCCTCAGATCTGCGCCTGCTGAGAGTCCATAGGGGAAGCTGGTGGCTGGGGAGGCTCCAGCCTCCCACATACTGCGCTGGATATGACGCCGGCCCCCCGGCCGCTGTGTTCCAGCGCAGTATAGGATTGTGCTCTGAATTTCTGACATTCCAGTAATTTCAGCTTTGTCCTGCCAAACGTTTTTGGAATGCTGAAGAATATTAATGTACAAATGTGGTGTGTCTGATTGTCTGACTATTTCTGTAGGTCACTGCAGGGTGCAAACCTATGGGCTTATTAAATAAAATTCCAAAGGATGTACTTCCATCATGGTCTCGTAAATGTGATGGGCAGCCTGATCCTAACGGGTTTACTGCCTGCATTTGGAGTTTACCGCTGGCTCTGGGTGTTGTAAAGAATGCTGTAAGGCAGTCCGGCGCTGGCAGTAAGCCTGCTGTGTTTGTGGAGGGGTGCTGAGCCTCACAACGGGAAGGATGTGGCCAATGAGCTCCTGATAGTATGTTTCCTGGCTTGGTGTAGGGAAGCCTTTTCAGGGTAGGATGGGAGATGGAGAGGGGGGAACTGGGCGGGGAGAGGGCATATCTGCCTTCCCCAGTATCCGAAGATATAATAGCATTTCTCCCTCGGTAGTATCCATAATTTCTCTTATTCTGGACTGCTCCCCATTGTGCCATGGCACAGTGGTTGAAAATTGCTACTCTAGGGATGCTCCTGTTTGTAGATGAGGAGCTATCACAGCCCATCACCTGCTGCCAGTAAACTTGGTGGGGAGGATGCGGAGATCCCAGAGCTGCTAGCAACCTGGTGCTGGCACCAGAAAGCTGCCCACCCTTCATGTAATTGCAACAAGAGGCAATGTTTGCAGCAGCAGGAAGATCCTTCCTCCTTTTATTTTGGGGGTCAGAAGAAAGGGTTGAGTTCCTGTAGACTTCTGCATGGGAAAAGAACACAGACCCCCACACCAAATTCCATGTGAGCTGAATACATTTCTTATCACAAGGGTTAGCAGGGCAAAGTGTTTGTGACATCTCCAGCCATAGATCACGTTTTCCCCCCTTTCATTATTCAGAAAGAAGGAATCGGGGCCAAGACCCTCTGCCAATGCTTTGGAAGTGCATATTATTTGGATTTCACCCTGATAAGCACTGAAAACCTCAGATGCTTATCCAAAGCTTATCTTGTCTTTGAAAAACTGGTTTTCCTCAAGAACTCCACATATAAGCAAAGCTCTGTAGCAAATAAAGCCTAACAGTTACCCCAAAAATAAATAAATTATAAATATAGAGAACTCTATTATCGGGGAAACAACATCTGATGACAACACTCATATGGAAAGCATCGAAGCCTAAGCAAATTGTTTTCCAGAAAAAAACCCACATCAAAACATATATGAAATCCAAGATGGGGGAAATGTGAAGGAGAATGCCACAAACACAATTAAACAATCATTTCTTGATATCAGAAGTCTTCCAAGTTCCAAATGAGCAAAACCAGAGATCAGAGGCCGCTGCTTTTGAAATTTCACTGTCCAGGGACTGGCTTCAAGTCATGAAAAGGAATTCAGAACTTGAATTCTACAATAACCAACAGGAGGAGCAGACTTCAGTCACGGAACTTGTGCTTTGCATGCATAAGGCACATAATCTGTGCCATCTCCAGTGAAGGAGTGTGGAAGCTTGGAATAGGAAATAGCTGATGCAACAGACACAGCTGGGCAGGGTACACCCATGACTGGACTCCGTACAAGCTTCATACGTGCTATATCCACTGGATATCTGACAACAACTATGTAAGTGGGAGATAGCGGTTTCAAAGACTAAATAATTAAAGTGCCATTTGATTATCTCCCACGAGATAAATGGCTTCCCATGTTCTTCCCATGTTCTTCCCACTTCTCAAACAACAAAGGGCCCAAGTCTATTGTGTCAATCCTAAGTGCTGTAAGGCGCTTTTGGCTGGTGCTGAGGATGCAGCTCTGGCATAGAGGCCAGCACCAGTCAGCACTGGGTCTCAGGGATGGGAAGACACCAATGAGGAGTGCCAGTGGTAGAGAGGTTTCGGTGGGAGGAGGGGAGGGGTGGAACTGGGCAGAGGGAGGATGGAACAAGGGGGGATTCGGCCCAGAAGGGAGTGGGGATAGCAACAGATACTGCTGCCAAATCCTATACCCCCCTCCTGGACCACAAACACAGGTCTCTTTGCTTCTGCACTCATGGGCAGCGCAATGTTAGCGCACCCTTTGAGTCGACGCAACATCATCACATTGATGTAAGGGGCAGAGCACTGACGCATGGGCTTTGAGCAGCACCCCCGCGTTGGTGCTCCAACTCCAACTGTCCAAAGACAGTCAGCACAAGGGAATCTCTGCCCCGTTTCGGGACGGAGATTGGTGGGAGGGGGGAGGCAGGAGGCGGAACTTGGACGGGCTTGGGAGGGGCTCTTTAGCGGGCGCAGATCCAAGGAGCACATAGGGGAGGCTGGAGCCGCCTCTACGGTAAGGGAGTGCACGTCCCCTTGCCGCGGGGAGGCTGCAGCCCATCCTAAGCAGCGCTGGATTTGGTGCTGGCCAGTCGGCCTGCCTCGCTAATCCATCTCTCCTTAGGATTGCGCCCTAAATAGCAGCCATAGATCTGAGTAGACCTATCAGGTGTTCTTATCCCAAAGAGAACTCAGGCAGCTTCTCTGGCCCTACAAGTTACAACAGCGGCCATTTGAGTGCACCTGTGCCGCTAGGCACTGGGGAAATTTAGGATTGGGCTGTTAGAGTGCATACAGTATGTCACACCAAAGGAATGCATTGCTATACCTAATTTGTCATGATATTTTCTTACCTATTTACTGAAAACAACTCTCAGGGCACAATCCTAACACCTTTCTGGCACCGGGATAAGGGCAATATAGCTCTGAGGCAACAAACATTCCCTTACCTTGAGGAGGACTCCATGACTACTACTCCACTGCAGAATGCAGAACGTGCCCCATTGGTACAGTTATGTTTGCGCTGGAAAATAGGTTAGGATTGTGACCCTCAGTGTAGTCCAGGAAAGACAGAAGTTTGGATGCACCCTACAGGCTGCATCCCAGTGGCATAAGCTACTGCTGCTGCTGTTCATCCTGTCAGCACATCCTCACTCTCATCTTTGAGCCTATCCACCTTTATCTTTTAATTTTGATGGCCTATTAACTTTCTCCTCAATGCTGACACTCAGAACACAATGCTAAACTAGGCTGGAGTGGCAAGGCCGGTCGGCCTGCGCTGTGCTGGGGAGCCTCCCTAGGCCAAGAGAACATTTGCATCCTTGCCCATTGGTGGGATTCAGGGGGTTCGGCCAGGTTCTATAGAACCGGTTGTTAAAGGGCCGGGCCCCGCCCACTCGCTTACCTCGGCCAGCTTCGTTGTTTTTTTTTTTGGCTCCGGCTATGACGTCATAAAACCGGTTGTTAATTTATTTGAATCCCACCACTGCCCTTGCCCCAGGGGAGGCTCCAGCCTCCCCACTGGTTTCCTTGGAACTGCGCCTGCTGCATAGTTTGCTCGGATCTGCGCCTGAATTGAACAGAAGTTTGGATGCACCCTACAGGCTGCATCCCAGCCCCACCCCACTCCTGTGCCACCCGAGTTCGGCTGGCACAGGAGCACACTGCGGCACCTCAGCTTGGTGCCCTTGGGCCAATGCTGCTGCCACCATGGGCCCAAAGGCACTAGCGCCGACACCGGGGTGCCGGTTGTCGCCTCTGCTTCGGAGCTAGTGATGTTGGGCCGATGCAAGCACGTTGCGTCGGCCCAAGGCGCGTCCCAGTTGCACCCTCAGTTCTGTTATCCTATGAAAACATGGGTGGATCAGGGTGGGAATCAGGGCTACTGAGAGGCATGTTGGCGAGAGAAGGGGTGGGTCTTGGCAGTAATGGCACCACCAATATCCTATGCCTCCCACCCAGTCTCAACACAGAATTCTGCTAGCCAAACAGCTGGCACAGGTGTGAGTAGATCCATAGGGCAACAAGAGGCCTACCTTGAGGTAAATGAACGAAAGCTCCTTTACTTTGAGGAGGGCTCCTTATTGGATGCGGCCCTTTGGATGCAGCATGTGCTTCTATGATACAGCTGCATTGGTGCACCAATTGGGGCATCAGACAGCAGTGAATGAATATGGACAAAGGCAAGAGCATGTGTTTAGATCCAAGCTCCTGTACAGTTAATGTCCATTATCTTTCATCAATGACTTTGAGCGCATATGCAAGAATGTTAGTTCTTTATGCTGTTACAGAATGTGTCCATGTGCTGCAGGATACTGGTAAAATTTTCCAGCCTACTGGGTCGCATAGAAAATGGAACTTACTTTAGGGAATATAAAGACAGTTTGTTGAAAGCTTAAAGCATTTCATTTTGAAATGTTCATTTACCAGAGTACAGTTGTATTAAATAATATTAATAAAATTGTCTGCAATATTAATATTTATGCCGGCAACGTTGTTACAAAGGCAGCTTTAATTATTGGTCAAAATTTTATGTTAGTGGACCCAAAGACTATTTGTAATATTCCTTTACATGGCTTATTATCCACATTTCACCAATGTTGAGCTCATTTTTATTAACAAAAAATATGCAGCTCTCTCCTTCACAACAAAGATAAAAATGTTTATAGAGAATGCATTTCTGGGCCCTTTATTTTTATTTTTTGAACTTAAGTCGTTCAATACAGTTTTGAACAAGTCTAAAGAGATTTTAAGGCAGGCATTTTGTATTATATCATTCCCTAGGGTTATATGTATGATCGTCTTTACTAAAGCTTCTTTCGCTCCCAGTTGAATAAATATGCATTTTATTTCACTAATCTTGAAACAACAGGAATAAAGTTTGCCCAGGTCTTTTATACCTCAGAGAACAAAACAAATACTACAAATCTTTAGAGAGAAAGGATATACAAAAAGGCTTGAGGTGAATGTTTCAAAGTAAATATTCTTAAATGATGTGCAAATTATTCCAGCACTTGAACACGATTTATGAAAGGGGATTAAGCTGCTGAAACAAGAACCCAGTTTAAACTGTTGGGTTTCAAAGTCAAAGATGAGAGGTGGTTACAGGAGAAGAAAGAAGAAACCAGATTGCAATCTAGAGCAAAGAGTTCTGGCTGATATCCTTTCATTTGCTTTTCCTTACATTCGCTAGGGTCACCACAGACCTAGACATAGTAGGTAGTGTAAAATTACCTTCCTTTTGTGGTAAAGTTGCATGAAAATGAAAAAAAAAAACACGTATTATTGGTAGTTAAGTAATTCATGAGGTAATTCATGAGGCCTTTGTGACTAGTTAACTATTTACTTTTAGGTACCATAATTAACTAAAAGGGCTTCAACCAACCAATGTTTTCTAACCACAATTGTCTGTCGTTAATGGGAAGTCATAGGTACAATCCTTCCCCCTCATTGCAGAGGGACAGCTTTCTTCTTCACCAACAAAAGGTGTGTACAAAAGCAGCCCACCATGACAGTCCATGGAAAGGGAGGTCTATGCATATAGCCATTTCCCCACTTTTGTTGGTTAAGTTACAATCACAGCAGTAGTGTAGCCAGAGGGGGATGGCATGGAAGGTACTGCAGCCACCACAAGGCATAAGGTAAGTGGCTCATCCCACTCACTGTTGAAGTCATTCAGGGCAGCAACAGCAACGTGTTGCTGTCACTGCTCAGAATGGCTCTGATGGCAAATGGGAAAAGCCACTTACACTTTGCATTGCGGTGCCTGCAGCACTTACAATGCTGCCCCCCCTTTAGCTATGCTACTGAGGACGCAATCCTAACCTGGAGTTAGGCCAGTAAAGTTTGGCCAGCACAAGGAACACTGTAAAGCAGTGGCATTCAAACTTTTTAGACTGGGACCCACTTTTTAGAATGTTGGGACCTTCCGGAAGTGATATCATAAACCTGGAAGTGATGTTGTGGCAGAAAGTGACATCATCAAGCAGGAAGTGTTGCCATTGTTAAATAATAAAATGACACTCCTGAAATGTAAATTGGCATTTTTGGACTGCAGCAATTGTACAACCATGAAACATCCCTGACAGAAAGCAAGGACAAATATGATATAAAAGCACTGAACTAAAAACAAAGTTTTTTTAAAAAAAAAACCTCACTTGAAAATTCAAACTGTTAACACTCACAAAAGGAATATAGCAAGAGTCAGGTCTGCAGTTTCCAAGATGGCTGCTCTCAGCTTTCCACAACCCACCTGACATCAGGTCGTGACCCACCAGTGGTTCCCGACCCACAGTTTGAATAACACTGCCATAAAGTATGTTTGTACCCTTCTCAGAGTCAGAGAGGCCAGCACAGATATGAGTTCCGAGAGTGGTCCAAACGTGCTTTACAGTGGCCCTTGTGCCAGCCAAACTTTGCCGGCCTAACTCCAGGTTAGGACTGCACCCCAAATCACAGATGGATGATTCCACAGTTTCCCTGCACCTTCTGCTTGTTCAGGGAGGTGCTGCCTAAGGGTTGCTTTGGTTCCTTCCATATGTATCTAATGTATAGACTAACTAGCAAGTCAATTACTAATAGATTATGTTCTAAGGTAATAGAGTCAAATACTCGTGAAGAATATGGGTGAGGGCCCCTCATAAATGCAATAAAAGTGATCACTTTTCTGTAATTGAAAAGATTGATGTGAGTTAACTTCTTATGGTTCTGTAATGACCCCGCTGTTCTAGTAGGTAAAGCAAAATTTAATGATCCTGTCCAGATATGATTAATACTGAACTTTATTATGTCTAAAAATTTAGACTTGGTTAATAAAAAGGAATGAACAAGCCGAGTTTTATTTGCCAAACGTTTATCCATATGCCACTTATGCTTTCATAAGAGAAAATATTCTTTATTCAAACAAGCTAAAACTCTAAAAATGAAAACAAAGATTGCTATTATTATGCAGTACTTGTTAATGATTGTATAACATGATAAATGGCAGTGAAATATTCAAATTAGAAGAGAGAAAAACACCCCTTCATTTAAAAGGTACCAACATGATCTAAATTACCAGAAATTTCTCAAGCTGAGTGACAGTGTGTTTGACTTGAAATATTAATGGAGTATGCTAAAAACTTTATTCCAGGTTATCAATATTAAGATGAAACTCAGAGTGTCTTCAGATTTTGATAACTAAGACATATTACATATTATAGAAAATGTCAATTTAATAGCAAAATTATATCATGCAGCTAAAATAAAAGAAGGCAAAGCAACCAAGGAAAAAATAAACTTCCAATTGCAAATTCCACATAATGGCGGAATGTCCGTGCATAACATATTTTCCCCTTCATTTTTTACTGGCAACATTTGTTAGAATTAGTATTAAGAACACATTTCTATTTATTTGTTAAGAGTACATTGGGCAAAGACTGATGCCATCTTATATTTAGTCAGGGAAGCGCAAATGTCCCTCTTCTCCCCAGCATGGTGTCTTTTATAATGGCTGTTGTTAGTATCTCTTCAGTATTGTTTTTAATTATGAGCCCTTTGAGGGCGGGGAACCATTTATTGATTATTTTCCTTTGAAAACTACTCCTGTTAAAAAATGGCATACTACTACTACTACTACTACTACTACTACTACTACTACTACTACCACCACCACCACCACCACCACCACTACTACTACTAATAATAATAATAATGATGATGATGATGATGATGATGATGATGATGATGATGAAGAATGTTTAGAACAATACCAGTGAAAAGACAATTTTAGCATCACTTTTTTATTATCCCTTGATCAAGTTTTTATTTCAATAAAGTTATATATTATATAATCTTGGTGTGTGTGTGTGTGTGTGTGTGTGTGTGTGAGGGGGGGAATTTCGTTAGCCACCTTAGGAATATTTTGTGAAAGGTGGGATACAAATGAATGAATGAAGGAATCCAAACACATGTAGCAATGACAATATTATATACAAAATAATGTTAAAATTACAAAGTTTGGTAAGTTGTGATTTAAACTGGCCAACTTTGTAAATTTAGGTAAGATTAAATTGTCAGAACGTGAGGACTCAAAACCCACCGTATATATTAGTTACTATATGTGTTAATGACTCAAAGTATTCTTGACTATAGCCACCAACTGCAAGCAAATGGAATATGTACACATGTATATTTGTTCCGCTGATCCAAGCCTCTTGAAGGTTGCTGGATTATGGACATCATCTGTACTGGAGTGATGTGCAATCTTTGCCCAACATGCGTGGGCAAAGATTGCACCATATCTCAGTATTTCAGTAAGTTGTATCTGAACTGGTACGTTTAGAAAGCATGACTTCTCCCCACCCCCACCCCCAAATGGGGAGGACAGAGGTATGGGAGATTTATGAATTTTTCAAACAGCATTTCTTACCTAAAATAGACTCTACTTTCCTATCTCAATGTTCTTTCTGTTTAAATGTGATATCAATATAATTTTTTAAAAATGCATATTTAATTCTTTCACTTGCGGGCAGCAGGCAAGACCAGAGATGCCACCGAACGCTATTTCAATTTTTAAAACACCTTTCGAAATGCTCTTGTTGCAGATACTGCACATATCGTCTTTGTGCTCTGCAGTCAAACTGGACAATGGAACGACCACCTGTTAACTGCTAACAACATGTCATTACCAGTTCTCATGCCTTTTTAAAGCAATGTTGGCTCTGGCTGCCGATAATTCTGGCGACGATACTGGTGTGAACATTAAGGGCATAGAAAGCCAAAGGCAGAAAACTGACAATACAGTTTGTGCTTTGACTACTAATAAGTAAGTGAATGCTAACGTTTTTCTAATTCCACATAATTATTTAGTCTCAAAGGGCCTGAAAGCAAACTCCAAATACATATTTTGAAGGCAACACAACCTGCGCAGAGCTTGAATCAGTGAGATTTCATATTGGATCGTTTCTGCGGTACTCCTAAAAAAAAAGTTTCAGCCCAAAAGGGGCTCCTTGCAACTTTTGTAGTTCAAGCACTGGGTTGTGTGCTAACTTTATATCATTGATGGGAACTTGATCTGTCTTCTAAATCATTACTGAAGAGATGTTAGAATTATGATGCCAAGAAGGATAAAAGACAACAACAAATGGTGAGACAGCTTAGTGGCATTTTGCCAACAAAATGGCAAAGAGGTAGAGACCCTTGGATCGTTTCTTTTCACCATGAGCCATTTTTAACAAGAATCGAACAAAGCAATGCTAAGGGATCCGTACGAAAGCTGAAAAGAAAGTGAGGCTTTCATAATCCCTAGCAAACTCATACAACTATGGTTGTTGCAGTAATAAACACCTTCTCCATTACTTCTTTACAGATAATATAACCTACTGTGACATCAAATACACTGGTGTATGTTCATGGGAGCCTACAGCACAATCCCATGCATATTTACTCAGATGTAAGTCCCATTGTTTCAATGGAGCTTACTCCCCAGTGTGCATAGGATCACAACCTAACAGCCCAATCCAATCTTTGTCCCCTGCTGGTGCAGTTGTGCCAAAAAAGGATATGCTGTATCCAGCACAGGAGCATAGCAGGAGGCTTTGGAGGGGAAAGGGGATTTAAATCCCCTTAACCCTTCATAAGGGACATGGTGGCGCAGCGGGTTAATTCGCTGCTGCTGGGCTTTCCGACCGGAAGGTTGCGAGTTCAAGACTGCGCGATGGAGTGAGCTCCCGTTGCTTGTCCCAGCTCCTGCCAACCTAGCAGTTCGAAAGCACCTAAATGCAAGTAGATAAATAGGGACCACTTCGGTGGGAAGGGAACGGCGTTCCATGCGCTACGGTGTATAGTCATGCCGGCCACATGACCACGGAAGCTTGTCCTTGAACAAAACGCTGGCTCTACAGGCTTTGAAATGGAGATGAGCACCTTTACCTTTTTAACCCTTCATAAGCCTCCCACCCTGCAATGGGTCTTCAATGCTATTTCTTTGGCAGAAATTCAAGGAGAGCCAGCAAAAGACTCCTGAGCTGTCCTAAGTGCTGGTCAGGATTGTGCTTTAATTTGTAAGCTTGATTTTTAAAACTTATTTCCTGTTTCAGATCATAGTTCCTACAGCAAATATAGGCTCTTTCTTAGATGTGTGTGTGTGTCTTGCTTCCTGACAGCGAAGCATCAACAGAACCTGTACATGGTCAAAGCTCATCTGCCCAATTCAAAGCCCAGATATGAGTGTTATTGTTCCATTTATGCTCAATGCACAAGGGTTAGGTTAGGAGACTCTGTCCATTATCACACATATTTGATGACCCTGGGTTGTATGCCCGAACAACATCCACTTTGGTTATTTCAAAGTAAACTCTTTGCTATCTAATTGGTTCAAACTAGTTCAGGCAGTTTACTGAGCAAATAACAGCTGATGATGGGGGGGGTAGGTCAAACAAGCCCTATGCAAACATTTTCAAACCATCAGTGCTGTATCTATACGTGGAAACACACACACACACACACACACACACACACACACACACCGCTGATGGGCTCTGAAATCCTTACCATAACTTATACTGTTTGAAGAAACAGTGTGTTTAGGGAGAGCTTCTCCCTGTGACACCCAGTGTCCCTATCATAGGGAAGATCTTTCCCCTGCAGAGAGCCTTTATCTGTAAGCATACTGAGGGAGGGTTTCAGGGTGCATCTGTGTAGCATTTCCAGGCACGCTACTGTGGATACTGAACCTGGATACAGTGTTCACAGTTTGATAACATCTGCATATGGCTGCAGAGGCCACAATCTCACGGGCATCATCTCCTTCCACATTATGCTATTCACACAAGCCATCCTCTTGCAATAGCTGCTATTTCCACACCATGGCCAGCTGATATATCAACTGAACCCATTCTATGTTTCCCTCATGGTTACGTGCTAATCTGTATGAAAAAAAATGTACCCTTGTTTACTCAATTGTCTTCTTGCACAAATGTCTTGGACATCCTCCAAACTGTCCAGAGAGCAGGCTGAATTGTATCAGAATCGTGGTGCAGCCCAATCTTTCTTTACACATTCAAAATAGGAACTTACTTAGGGACCTTCTGTTTTCTGACTTTGCCTCTTTAGACTCCGTTTCCAACTTGTTCAGCAGTTCAGAACTTGAAGATCTTAAAACTTTGAACTCTTTCTTCCATGATAGGCCACTCGTTTCTCTTGGCTAGAAGTGAAACATTTTAAGAGAAGACATAAAACAGTACGTTTACAAACCATTAAAACTCAACTGAAATCTGGACACTAAAGAGAGTTCATCGGAAATGAATATTTATTTATCACATTTTTATATCACCCTTCCTACAAACAGCTTACAGTGATGTTCATGGTTCCTTCCCTTCTTTTGTCTTCACAACAACCCTGCGAGGTAGGTTAAACTGAGATATAGTGACTGGCCCAAATTCACCCAGGAAGCTTCATGGCTGAGCGGGGATTTGACCTTGGATTTTCCAGGTCTAAGGCAGAACCACTCCACCATGCTAGCATTCTATTCCTACACAACAAGCATTCCATCAGAAGACAGTGTCGTGAATGACATTGTGAAAGCAGGCATAACCACACACTTTCAGGCCACCAACAGAGACGGTGTTCACACACACACACACATATGACTAGAGCTGGCAGAAGCTCTACTAGCCTTGGTGAGTTGGCAGTGGGAGTGGAATGGGGGGAGGGCAAAAGGTGAGTTGGAATGGAGTAGAACCCAGGGTGGGCGCCTTGCACCAGATGCCATCTCCTTCCTGGCCTCCCAACACACTCCTTTTGTCTCCTCAGACATGTGCCAGCTAAAGAACTGGTGGAGGTCTGAGAAGACACACTGGCAGTGGTGGGATTCAGGGGGTTCGCCCAGGTTCTATAGAACCGGTTGTTAAATGGCCGGGCCCCGCCCACTCACTTACCTCGGCAGGCTTCGGGGTTTTTTTTTTGCTCCGGCTATGACATCATAGAACTGGTTGTTAATTTATTTGAATCCCACCACTGCCCACTGGCAATTAGGAAGTGAAATTGTGTTTGTTTTTAACCCGTTGGAGTGAAGTCATTTTCTTAGTGCATTTATGTTTACATGAGTTATTTGAAGTTATTCCCAGGAATAAGATCCAATCTGATGCACACTTATCAGGAAGTAAATTCCACTTATTTCTCAGAAAGCACACATAGGCTTTGTTCTAATGGAACAAAAAGAACTTTTTAAAGTGGTGTTCCTCTCGTATTTAACAAGAGGAGAAAAACTGTCCCTATTTGCCCCAGCATAGCATATTTTCCAGTGACTTTTACTTGGGGATTATTTTTGGATTGGGAGCTCTTTTGGAACATGGAACCGTCCGTCCGTCCATTCGTCCGTCTTGCTACGTGAACCACTTTGTGAATGTCCTTGTTGGAAAGCAGTATATAAATATTCTTCATGATAAGTTTCTTTATTGTGTTGCTGTCGTTTAGGGTTATATTATTATGTTTGCTGACTTTAGAGAGACAGGGGTTTAGACACGTGTGATGGATGCTCATGTGTCCATGTACTGAATCAATACAATCAAGACCATTTTCCTTATTGGAGTCAATTTGCCAAGGTGCTTCTCCTTTCCTTTCTTAGACATGGGTCATCACTTCAGAGAGTCAAGCCCAACCAAGACCAAGGAATAAGGCAGTGTCTAAAGATAAGCTTTCCTCATCTCAGAAGAGCTTCATACTAACAGCCTTGATCTACTTCCTGCCCAGATCCTAACTGGACACCCACAATCCCTTCATAGTTTTATCTTAGAAAGCCTTGTGTCCAATCCAAGTCTCATGTCTGAGAACTACCTTAACCCGGGCTAGCAGCCTTCAAGGTGCCAAAACCCAACCACGGTGCCTCCACCGAAGAGCTACAACCAGTGATGTCATGCAGGGGGTACGCGGGGTACATGAGTACCGGTTCCTAGGATTACGGCTGGCCCTGCCCATTCACCCGCCACTTATCGACTCCGCCCCCTGCAATGTTTAAATTTCCTGCACGTTTGAGTTGCCTGCACGTTCTCAGAGCAAGGCAGGCAGGCAGGCAGCGAGCGGAGACTTGCCTTGCCTTGCCACTGAAAATGAGCTGCTCTGGAGTTTTGGAACTGTTGGGTCACTTTAACATGATGCCAGGCCTCCTTAACATGTTCTGGGGGTGCTATGGAATACTGTTGCAACTGTTGGGTCAGTTTAAAATTGTCTGAGGCCTCAAAAAGGACTTTTTTCATGTCACTTCCTGCCACAACATCATTTCCGGCTTATGACGTCACTTCCGGTGGGCCGGTCCCGACACGTGCCAATCAAAAGTGAGTACCTGTTCTTAAATCATTTAGATGACACCACTGGCTACAACTCTTTTGTTTCATTCCCCAGGATCAATCTACAGCCCTGTCATCACTCAAGGTTCAGGGCTACACCCAGAAACAGTACTGTATTCTTGTTTCCATTTGAAGACCCATCTCCTTAATCAAAATCACCCTGATATCTGTGTGCAGATGCGATCATATGGGAATCTCTTGCACATACAGATTGTTCCATTTATTATTACAAAGGAGAAAATGTGCATACATCAAGGAATGCATGCATGGATTTAATTGTTTCATTGGGATGAGTGAGGAAGCCATTGCAGAGAAAGCATCACACATGCACTTAGGCTAAATGGAAGGAATGCAGATTAAATCAAAGAAATGTCTTTCCTCTTGAAAGGTCCTATTATGGGCAATACAGACTGGCAGCTTAAGTTTACTTAATGGCTTCTAGAGCAGAGTAGATATGCACCTGGTGACTGAAGCTATTAAGTGTTTAGATTCTCTTCTGAGATTGCAGTAGAATATTTTCAAAGCTCTTTGAAAGAGCAAGTTAGATCATGTAGCAGGCTGTAGCACTTTCAGTTTCCAAGTGCTTTACAATTCTTATCTTATTCAATTGTTTCACCATTAATACTTCAAAAGAGGTGCATACATCACACATTAAAATGCTAGTAAACCAGAATCAGCGAGGTCTAACGAAAAATGCAGCGAACAAGGATGACTTTTCACATGAGTCACAAAGATAAATATCCTACACAAATTGTTCCAGAATAATTAGGAAAGGAAAAAAATGTGTAATTTATACAAAGGGTGCAATCCTAACCTGGAGTTAGGCCAGTACAGTTAGGCCAGCAAAGTTTGGCTTGCACAAGGGCCACCGTAAAGCGTGTTTGGATCACTCTCGGAGTCAGGAATGATGGCACACTTCTATGTGTTGGCCTCTCTGACTCTGAGAATGCTCCAGACATTACAGTACTTTATAGTGTCCCTTGTGCCTGCCAAACTTTGCTGGCCTAACTCAAGGTTAGGATTGTGCCCTACGTGTTGCAAAAAGAACAAAAGGGATAAAAAACTAAGAAAATATATTGAAATGCTGGGTGGGGGAAGACACTGCCAATGGTGTGCTTTTGCTACAGTTTCAAGCTACCTTCAAGAGCAAGTAAATGCTTGTAGAAAAAATCCAAGATGTTTTCATATACCCTGAAACAGAGGCACTGTGAGTGCGCAGCACTGGTAGGAAAGAGAATCATTTTTGCAGTACTATCCAGGGTGCTGATATATAGATCCTTATCTAAATAATAGTCAGGAGCTCACCTCACCTAAGAAAATCTACACGACCCCCCTGCATTATTTTACTGAGCACACAGGCCTGGCTATTGCAAGATCTGGCAGAGCACGGCCTCAGTGGAAGCAGCCCCTCCCCCTTGCATCAGAGCCATTCGTGACAGCTATAGAAAACTGTGCCAAGAGTTGCATTTTTAATTACTGGGGGGGGGGAACACCCAACAAACTATTCCAGTGCCCAATGTCCCATAGAACAGTGATCTATGCCTCTTGGAGCTTAAAATAGGATGGCCCTATGAAAACAGTGCAGCTAAAAGTTTCAGAGTGCAATCCTAACAAACCTTCAAGCACCGGAGAAAGGGCAATGCAGCTCCTTGGTCAGGGAACAAACATTCCCTTACCTTGAGGAGGCCTCCGTGACTACTACTCCACTGCAGGATGCAGCACATGCCCCAGTGGCACTGCAATGTCAGTGCTGGAGTGTTGGTTAGGATTGTGCCCTCAGCAATCTACTTTCCACAGGAAAGATTCAGAAAAAAATGGTGGAGGCATTTTTGACCCTTCCTTCTTACCACTAATGTGTTTACACAACACTGGTATTATATGGGGTTTTTAATGGTTATCAGAAAATACAGCACTACATCTGAAAGGAGAGAGAGAGAGAGAGACAAATAACAACAGTTACAAAAGAATATTTGCTAGCATCTGGCAAATGCAATATGAAAATGCATAAAAGACTTATATGTATTATAGAAGATTATATACTGTAGGCAACATAAATACAAAATGTAAAAAATTCATTAGTTATTAAGCGCTTATGTGCTTTTACAACCTGTAGTAAAGCGGTATTCTCATGGTTTCCAGCAAGAGATGCAACATTCTATTTTAGGATACAATCAAATGACATTTCAGTCCAACAATCCTGTTTATTCGACATTTTTAAAAAGTGTTTGCTTGCTTTTTACTGCAAACGTGCACAGACGAGTACGAACATGAGATTTGATGTACTACTGTTAATTAGTAAATGAATAGGTAAATAGTAAAGATAACGGCCAAAACAAAACAAATACATACCAATTTGTCAATTGCATTCTTGATAGCACGGAACCACTCCAGTATGTCAAAGTCAATATCTGACTGAAACAGGAATTCGTTTCCTGATACTGTTGTGATCTGAATGACAAAAGAGAAATCATGAGTTAGAAAAACACAAGATATATACATTTATTTTGATGCAATTCAATTTGAAAACACATCTTCATCCATAACCTGCCGTAATAGTCTAGTTCAATGGTTCTCAAACTTTTTAGCATCAGGACCCACTTTTTAGAATGACAGTGTCCTGTCTTGGACCCACCGGAAGGGATGTCATGGCTGGAAGTGATATCATTGTGGCGCCAGAGCCTGCTGCTTTCTGAGAATGCAGCAATCAGTGGGGTTATTTCTCAGCCATTTTCCAACAGCAAAGTGAATCAGAAAGAAAAAAGCCTATTGACAACCTTTCCACAAGCAAAACAGTCACACAGCCCTCCCCCTTCCCAGTATCCCATCTTCCCACATTTTCAATATGGCTGCCCTAGGTGCTTTGTGACCCACCTGAAATTGGCTCACAACACAATGGCAAAACTGATATCTTTTACCAGTTTGATCTACTTGTAGAACTTGCTAACCAAAGTTTTTAGTCAGCCATGCAGGGCTGGCCCATTCATTAAGCCAACTGAAGTGGATGCCTCAGGCAGCAGATTGGTGGGGGTCAGCCCATCTCTATCCATGGATCTCCATTCTTCCATCTGCTTCCACTCCTTGGAAAGGCAAAGGAAGAGCGGGGCAGAGAGGATGAGGAAATGTGGAAGGGATTGAGAGTAGGTGGACCAAGGGTTGGCACATATTGGGCAAGGAGGGTGCAGCATTTGGCCTGGTGCCTCAGGCATGAATATGTCTTGACTGACTGCCCAGTTCAACAAGGCTGCCTGGCAAGCCCCTGGCTGGATTGAGAAGGCTGCCGCATGGCTTTGCCTGGGGTCTCCACCATCCTGCTGCCTCGTCCATTTGGGGTTTGTTATGATAGGCATAGCAAGTCGCTGATATGAAACATCCTGGCAGTGGAATGCACATTTCACTGGCAAAAGTGTCAGGACTCAGGCGGAAATGCCTTGATCTGGCACACTTTGTGAGTTCACTGCATCCGGGGGGGGGAGTTTTGATAGGTTGAGGCCTCCTCAAAGGAAGGGAACATTTTATCCCATCCACCAGGGTAAGTCCCCTCTGCCGCCATGGGTCAACTTGCTGGCACAAGTCTGGATTGACCAGTGAACGTAGATCATGTTGCAGTTTCACACCACACACTCCAGAACTAGTGGAAACTGGCATTCCGTCTCTCCGTCTCCAAATCAGATAGAGCACCTGCGTGTCCTTGAGGTGGTCAGCTTCCCAGCTTGTTAGTGCAATCTGTTACACAGTAGCTGGACTCCCTTTAGTTAGTGTAACATAAGCAGGCAAAGTTTCTCACGGGAAGCGCTGGCTAGCAAACATCCACTTTCTAATGAGATCATGATGCTCAAAGGGTTACCCCATTGGTTAACATGGGGCACAAGGGTCTTCAGGTACCCACCTACCAGACATGCTCTGGCTACACCCCTTTGTTCCCATATAACTTGTACTTTTTACTGTGTGCGCACTGTTCTTACTGTTACTGAGACTGAGACTGAGACTGTAATTCAGAATGTAACAACATGCGTTGAAAAGCCGCTTGTAAGCGGCAAGCCTTCGCCGGCTTTCGCTGACCGGCAACTAGAACTTCTCGCTTTCTTGCTATCGCTACTGTAACCAATAAAAGACTTTGTTATTGAAATGTAGCGATCTCTTCGTTCCTCCGCTCCGATCGCGCTAGGCAAGCGCTGAATGGGTCCACAAGCCCCCAACTCTGCTACAAACAATCCAAACAAACAACAGGTTATGGAAGATTCAGCCGTAACCCTGCAGGGGTTTGCCGCGGACCCGATCCACGGAGTAGAGACTGAATTGTGAATGTGGCTGCATCCCTACACTCGCAGACGTCCTGACAGATGTCTGATGAGGAAGGAGCAACTGGTGGAGTCAAGGAGGAGACAGAGGAAGACCTCGGAGACGGCGCGGGGGAAGAGGACGTTGGCGACTCAGGAGAACCCGAGCAATCCGGGGAAAGTGAGGAGAGCGACTCGGACGATCTCGGACCTCTCTTACCCCCACCGGGGGGGGTTCCCGACGGCCAAGCACCAGTCCCGCCACCGCCGCCGCTCGTCCCAGGACAAGGTCCTTTCATCCCTCTGATACCCCCTCAAGTTCCACCGTTGCAGCCCGCTGCGCCCGGAGCCGGGATGGCGCAGCAACCTCCCGCCGCCCCGACGGCGCCTTTCATTGCCATTCCGCTTCTCAATGACAGCAACTATGTGCAATGGGCACACAAGATGCGGTTGCTGCTGGAAAAAGACGACCTTTGGCAGCGCACTCAAGCGCTCCCCACGAACCCTGCAGAAGAAGCAGCTGACAGGAAGGCAAAAGCGACCATCGGTCTTGCAATCTCGGAGGATCTCTTAGTTTATGTTCAAGATCTTGGACATGCTATGGACTATTGGACCACATTAAGAGAGTTGTTTGCACGTGCATCCCTGACTTCCAGCATGGTTCTGACGCGCAAGCTGTGGAGAACGCGTCTTGAACCGGGAGGGGACTTGCGTGTCCACCTAAGAGCAATGCAGCAAAACCTCAAAGATCTTGAGGCAATCGGGGAACGTGTTGAGGAGAGGCTCAAAGTTTTCGCAATCCTCAATTCCCTGGATGAGACTTGGGACATGTTTACCCTGACTTTGGAATCCATCCCTGCAGCACAACTGACTGTCACCCTTGTCGTCGCACGGCTTCTCGAGGAAGCGGACAAAAGGAAAGACAACCAGAGGGAGCGAGAATTCCGAAAGGGGAAAAACAACATTCCTGGGAAAAAGCAGCAGCAGCCCAAGAATGAGTCCCAGGCGCAAGTGTGCGCCAGTACGAGACAGTGCTATGTGTGCGGATCAACTCAACATCTCGCATACCAGTGTGCCAAGAAGAAAGGAGGCTCTAAAAAGAAGAAAAAACCCCAAGGTGAGCAGGGCACGGGGCAAGGACAGTTTCCAAAGCCCCATGCACAACATCCCAAAGCGAGTATCGCTTTCGTGGGTTCAACGGAAGGTAGGCGCACGCGAGGATCCTGGTTGTTGGACTCGGGAGCAAGCCACCATATTGTAACTTCCGCTGACTTACTCACGAGCAAGTGCGAGACAGATCGTGAAACTGTCGCACTCGCAAATGGAACAACAGCGCCAGTAAAATGCGCTGGAGAGGTTTTTCTGCCACAACTGCAGACTACCTTGAAGAATGTGCTGTGTGTGCCAACAATGTCGAGGAATCAGCTTAGCCTTGGCACCCTCCAAGAAGATGGATTTAAAGTGACTTTCCAAGACGACGTCTGCACACTTGAGAGGGGGAATCTTTGTGTGGTTGTCCCCCGAGTGTATCGGCTGTTCGTGCTTGGAGCGGAGACAACAGGGAATCAACAGGCAACTGTGTGCTTCAATCAACCAAGGCACCGATCCTGCGGGCATTTGTGGCATCTTCGATTAGGACATTTAAATCATGACTATGTGAGGAAGACAGCTGAACTTGTGCACGGAATGGACTTAAAAGATTGCGATGCTTTTGTGGACTGTGATATGTGTAAACTGACTAAATCGCATCGCGCATTCATCCCGAAGTTCAGCAACCGCCAGACTCAAACCCCCTTACAGCTGGTGCACATGGACTTAATCGGCCCTATGAAGAAGACAGCAGGGGGGGCGCAGTATGTTCTTACGCTCGTGGACGATGCGACGAGGTATTGTTTTGCATATTTATTGCGCCAGAAGTCTGAAGCTGCTAATAAAATCCGCAATTGGGTCAGGTGGGCGGAAAGGCGGTTTGGACATCATCTAGTGGCAATCCAAACCGACCGGGGAGGTGAATTTCTGAGTAGGGAGATGTCTCAATGGTTGGAAAGGCAGGGTATCACCCACCGGCTCACCGCCCCCCGCACCCCAGAGCATAACGGGGTTGCAGAGAGGAAAAACGGTGAGCTTCAGAGCATGGTCAGAGCGCTGATGGAGCAGTCAAAACTACCCAAAGGGTTGTGGGGAGAGGCGATGAAATATTCTGTATTTATTTCAAATCGAGTTTACCACCGTTCGATTGACGGGGTCCCCTACACCAAGCTATTCGGCAAACCTCCCAATCTTGCATTTCTAAAGACGTTTGGATCATACGCCTTTGTACATGCAGATCGGGAAACACGCAGAAAAGATGACCCGCGTGCCAGGCGGCTGCAATTTATTGGGTTTGAACCGAATTGCAAAGCGCTCAAATTCCTCAATCCTGACCACAAAACTGTCACAATATCTAACTCCTATGATTTCTCTGAGCAAAGTTTGCTGCCAGATCATGCTGACAGAACAGTCAGCATCCCCACACAAGTTGCAGAAAATGGGGGGGAGGCAAGATTAGAAAGCTCTCCCGATCATCCAGCATCACCTCTGCCACCTCCTGCCACACCAGCACGCCCTGACAGGCTGCTGGAAGAGGGGGGGCACTCCAGGGTTAGATACAAGCACTTCTTCAGAGGAAGCTACACCGGAACAAGCTGTTCCGACCAGACGCATCCTTCCTCCAAGGGCTTTGCGTGGGGTCCCACCCCAAAGATTAACCTACCAAGTAGAGGTAGGAAAGGTACCTCAGACATACCAAGATGTAATGGAGCTACCGCAAGCCCAGAAGGAAGAATGGCTACAAGCTATTCGGACTGAATTGAGGGCAATGCACGACTTAAGGGTCTTTGAGCCAGCAACATTACCAGCTGGAAAACATGCAATTGATTCCAGATGGGTGTTTGTTCTCAAGGATCGGGAAGGTGCTGAGCCGTTAAAGAAAGCCCGTTTAGTGATCCGTGGCTGTAAACAAATTCCAGGTGTAGATTTCGAGGAAATCTATTCACCCACACTCTCAGCCACCACGCTACGCGCCGCGCTTGCCGTAGCCGCCAGCAAAGGTTTCCAAGTTCACCATTTTGATGTTGGGACGGCTTACTTGCACGCAGACCTGCAGGAAGAGGTATACATTACAATACCTCCAGGTGTGCAAAGCGATTACTCACATTTTCGCCTCAGGAAAGCGGTTTATGGTCTGAAACAAAGTGGGAGGAGCTGGCACTTATGCCTTAAAAAGCAGCTGCAAAAATTGGGGTTCACCCCCTCTACAGCTGATCCATGCCTTTTCAGAAGGGGAAAAGGAGAGAAATTATGTGTTCTGTTATGTTTTGTTGATGATTTGCTGGTCCTCACAAAAACACAACAACAGATCAATCAGATCACACTACAACTTCAAAAGGCATTCACGCTTAAATGTCTTGGTCCTGTCAACCAATACCTAGGGGTGGAGATCGAACGCACAGCTGACAGTTCCGGTTTTCTCCTCAGTCAGGAGAAAAAGATCCACGATCTACTCCAGATATGGGGCATGCAAGACTGCAAGGTTGTATCAACTCCAATAGTGATGGGGAGAGGGGAAAAAGCAGAAGAGTCTGCACCATTTCCAAACCAGAACATGTTCCTTTCACTGTTGGGTTCACTCACACATCTAGCGTGCTGGACGCGCCCAGACATTAGCGGTGCAGTCAATCACCTGAGCAGAAAAGCTGCAAATCCCACACAGGCAGATTGGATAGCCTTGAAACGCATCCTCAGGTACTTGAAAGGCACAAGTAACCACAAATACTACATCACCCCAAAAGGAGCACTGCAATTGGAAGTTTTTGCAGACAGTGACTTTGGGGGGGATGACACAAGGAGATCCACCACAGGCTATGCCATACGCCTTGGGAATTGCGTGATAGATTGGGGGTCACATAAGCAAAAGACTGTCGCATGTTCTACTCTAGAGAGTGAGTACACAGCCCTGAGTCATGTGACCAACTACCTACACATGCTCAGGCAATTGATGTCGGATTTGGATGCTCCACAAACAAATCCAATCCGGATCTGGATGGACAACCAGTCCGCAATCAAGATTGCTGGGTCAGAACGAATCCGGATGCACTCTAAGCATGTCGACATAAAGCATAAACATGTCAGAGAAGCAGTCCAAAACGGGGACATTGACGTGCTTTACTGTCCATCGCAAGAGAACATCGCAGATGTCCTGACCAAAGCACTTCCTGCGCCACAATTCAAACAGGCAGTTCAAATGTTAGATTTGGCGCCAAAGGATGACTTCCGAGACGTAATGGGGGGGTGTTGCAGTTTCACACCACACACTCCAGAACTAGTGGAAACTGGCATTCCGTCTCTCCGTCTCCAAATCAGATAGAGCACCTGCGTGTCCTTGAGGTGCTCAGCTTCCCAGCTTGTTAGTGCAATCTGCTACACAGTAGCTGGACTCCCTTTAGTTAGTATAACATAAGCAGGCAAAGTTTCTCACGGGAAGCGCTGGCTAGCAAACATCCACTTTCTCATGAGATCATGATGTTCAAAGGGTTACCCCATTGGTTAACTTGGGGCACAAGGGTCTTCAGGTACCCACCTACCAGACATGCTCTGGCTACACCCCTTTGTTCCCATATAACTTGTTTTTTTTACTGTGTGCGCACTCTTACTGTTACTGAGACTGAGACTGAGACTGTAATTCAGGATGTAACAACATGCGTTGAAAAGCCGCTTGTAAGCGGCAAGCCTTCGCCGGCTTTCGCTGACCGGCAATTAGAACTTCTCGCTTTCTTGCTATCGCTACTGTAACCAATAAAAGACTTTGTTATTGAAATGTAGCGATCTCTTCGTTCCTCCGCTCCGATCGCGCTAGGCAAGCGCTGAATGGGTCCACAAGCCCCCAACTCTGCTACAAACAATCCAAACAAACAACAGATCAGGCATGGGAAGGGGTTAGGATTCAGCAGGTGGGGTGGTGTCTAACTTGCCCCTCCACCTTCTTCTTAGCCCCCACAGCCACCTCATTCTGCCCACCCCTGCCCTGTTCCATCCTTCCCACCTCCCTCCCTGCCCCATGCGACCTTATAGGCAGCAGCCGTCATCCGCTGTCCGTCAAAGCGCAGAGTCAGCCACTTGCCATTTGTGGCAGTGGCCAGGCCCGTGTTTGCTGACGCTTTTGTGTTTGTGGCGTCCATAACTCTGTGTATGTACATGGAACAATTGTTCCAGTGGTGTAAATGGCCCATAGGATTTGGCCATAGAGGTGGTTCTTTATTTAAAAAAAACAACAACTTTTGATTTATATCTGTCTTCTGTCTATACATTTATTTCTATTTTCCACTGCCCATTATTTAATAGCACATAAGAGACTAGGGCTGAAATCATATGCATGCTTACCCTTACCTGGGACTAAGGCAGCACTCCTATACACAGTTTCCTGGGAGCAAGCCCCTTGAACACAATGGGACTTACTTCTGAGTAGACTTGCATAGGATTGAGCTGTGAGTCCCACTGATCACAGTGGGTCATTTTTCTGAGTAAACTGTGTATGTAGCATTGACATGAAGAGATCTTCAGAAAAAGTAATGGTATTTCATAAGGAAAAATAGAAGGAATATTCAGAATCCCACACAGGATATTTCTAGCCAGGAAATAGTCTCACCCCACCCTGCTCAATTATGTTAACTTCCAAAATAATCGCCTGTGTGTAAATCTTAGAACAGCTGTTGGCTATGGCAGGTGTTCACATATATATTAAGAACTAAAAATGTAAGTTGTGAGTGGGTGGCAATGACCTAAATAAGAGGTATTCACTCGTATATGCTATGGACCTGTGAAGAAAACACAGGAGGAACATTTATTATGCTTTTGGGACTGCTATGCTAGAGCAAGGGACATATTTTACCAGGATATGGCAACTTTTGTCTGTGAAAGTGTCGGTCACAGAAACTGTACGAAGTTTCATTCAAGGTGACCAGCTGATGGGACCTATCTCTAGCACTTTCCAAGTTTATAGTATTTTTTTCCTTCACTTTGGTAAGGTTTCAAATGTTTTATACAACATTGGAAATGTCCTAATGCGCACACAGAGACATGAATTAGACTAAACACAATGGTCAATCCAATCTAGTACATCTCCTCCAGTACAAACAAACCACCACTTAAATTATTGTAAGAAATAATATTTTCAAAGTAAAAGCAACACACATAATTAGAGTGACTTTATTTTGAAGACTTAAGAAGGAAGCAACATAGTTCACTCTTCCGTTGAGTAAATTTGAGCTTTATTAAAATACAAGTATTTCTGCATTGAATAAACATTTGTACCCTTATGATATGTAAAAGAGATACTTCAGTGCTAATAAGACCAAAGCAATATTCATTTTGAAAGTGTCTTTGTTTTAATGTGCTGTTTGTAATAATCATATATAATCGGTGATGTATGAATATATCAGCAAAAGTAGATCATAGAACAGGGAGAAGCAAATTCATTCAAAATACTCTCTATTTGAGATACAGTCAAGTCCCTTTCTCCGTAATCTTCAGACTTACTAGTCGGTTTCAAGAAGACTGCTACTGCTCTCTACAGTTTGAATGCATCCACTTCTTAATTACAGTCAGTAATTGACTTTGTTCTGTTCCATCTTAGACAAGCAGCTCCAAAAGCTCAGGCTTGGTGAATTACTTTATATTTGGTAGTGGCTTTTTTAAGCCCCCATCTCTACAGTTCTTGCATAGAATTCCAGATTAAGAGTTCTTTGTGAAACCATATTTCCACTTCTAACAATAACATGTTTAAGACCACTGTGGGGGGAAAAGAGTACTGGAAGAGAAATGCAGGATTTGGCTAAACCAAAGACTTGAAGAATCTACAACTGCAACTCTAAATACTGTAGATTTTAAAAACCCAAGAATCACTGGCTTTGCATATAAGAAGATTGTGTGCATCTTTCTTATCAAACATGGTTGAAGAAAAAACAAAGGAGTGGAGAAATTTACAAGGGAAATTTAGCATAAGGCACTTTTATGCTATTTTTATATCCCTCTTTCTTATTTAACATCCCAAAAAAACCCTGCTCTTTTAAATGCATTCCATATTTTTAAGGCACACGCTAGAAGATAACAGAATGATGATGAGATACTATTCTCTATAGTAGACAATTAAAAGGAATGAATGGCTTGCACAGATTTCTGACTGTCATTTAGGCATTGGTTCAAGCAGGTGGTTCTAAGTGAGGGGTCCTGTGTCTTCCTTCAGGCTCTGCCACTAACTGCCAATTTCGGGGGGAAAAGTTAATTAATGGGCTAGATCCTATACTATGGCTTCACTCTCTGAAAAGCTCTTGGAACGTCAGCAACAGTGTGCTGTTTGCAACACTTGCACACTTGTCATTTAAAAGCATCTTGATATAAAAGAGCTGCTACATTTCTGTAAAGTGCAACTTCACTAAAACAAGCCCAGTTTGGATTTGTGATCCAGCTCTCCATTTTCAGTAACTTTGCTTCTGGCCTTCAATATTTTTCCTTTCCATCTCAAATGTGCAAATGTCCAATGGAAAAGCAGGACAGGGAAAAGTTTTAGATTTTTTTTTTTCCTTGGGGGAGAAATCCAAGCTTCACACTACATTGAACCTTGTTGCAGCAAACCTTGTTTGCTTGTTGTTACCTTGTTACCTTGTTACCTTGTTGCAGCAAACCACTGATGTTCTCCTATCTTTAAAAAGGCATCCCCAGCATACATGGTTTCAGTTATCCACAGAATTAGGGGGGCAGGGCCCAGGGATGGGGGTTTGAATGTGGCCTAATGGCTGCACCCAGGCTGCACCCCCTCCCCGGGCCATCTCGCTCGTCAGAATGCCCTCCCACCCTTACACCCTCTCTCCCGCTTTCCCCCAGCCCAGAAAATTGCCTGTGTCAGCTGAACTCAGCTGGCACAGGAGCAGCTTACCAGGTTCCCATTCTTGTGCTGCTGCATTGACGCAGGCGCCTACGTTGGCGCAACGTGCCTTGCGCTGGCACAAACATGCTTTACGGCACGTTCGCAACAGCATTCGGCCGGTGCAAGTGGCTTCCGTTGGCCGAAGGGGGGGGGTGTTGGATTGCACTGTCACAGCCACATGCTTGCTCAGAGGTACATGCCATTGAGTTCAATGGCACCTCTTCCCAGCTAGCATGCACAGGGGTGCAACTTGCTCTATGATAATTGATGCAATAGTGAAGAAGAGTCAGTTTATTTTCTCTCTAAAGGAGCCTACCAAACAGCTCAATCTTATCCCTGCCAGGATGCAATGCTGCCAAAAGAACATGCTCTAGGTACTATGGTGGGGAGAGGACCAGACGGTTTGCAAGAGGTACAGTAAGTACAGTAAAGTTTGCACTTTACTTACCAAGTGCATCTTCCTGGATACTTGTCAGCTATTTTGCTGATGCACATCCAAGGAGAGGCAGGGGCATGTCGGATGGGAAAACAGGGATACTTTCTTGGCATGCATTGCCACCACCCCTTCCCACTTTCAAAATCTGCCCTGCCTGTTGTACCCGATCCTCCTCCTCCTGCCCTTGAAACGTCTCTGCCACTACCTAGTGGCGTTTCTACAGGGATGGCAAAGCTCTAAGTTTTGCAAGAAGCCTTACCTTGCAGTGGAAATCACTCCTCTCCTGCACAGTTTTAGCCAATCCTCAAAGGGAACAGCAACATCTTGGGTTGCTTACTGGCTACAGCAGCAAGGGAGAGGAGGGATTTACATGACAGGGTAAGGCTTCTTGCAAAACTTAGAGCTTTGCCATCCCTGTAGAAACGCCTCTGCCACTACCTTACCTCCTCTGGCATGGCATCTGCCAGCCACTTCCACACATGCAGCATTTGTGTCAGCAACCTTGAAGTGCATGGCACAACTTTTAAGATATTGTATAAAACACCCGAAGCACATCTTTTATGATCCTGCAGTGGCAGGCCAGGACTTCCACCACCATAACTGACCCATAGGATTGGAAAGTAGAAATATTCCCTTATCATAGTGTCTTGTTGGACTAGAAGGGTTCCTGAAATGGCCTATGTTAGTACAAACCTCCTCCCTTAATTCCTAAAACATTTTCTTCAAACATCCAAATTCTGTGATCCATGTGCATGATCCAAAGTAAGCATGTTTGCATATATTTCTTTACTTTGTGCAATTTGCACCGCTTGACAAACTATGTGGAAGGGTAAAGAAGGTACGGGAACTCGCATATCAAACTTGCATATTGAGAATACTGATTAGGCTCCACTCTGATTTTTTTATAATCGGATTTTCATATCGGCAGGCATCACACATATGTACTTCAAACTCCTATTTGCAAGCTTACAAGCTAAACAAGGTTAAAAAATAAAAGTAAAGGAAAACCAAGTATTTGAGGATAGTCAATTGCACACCACTAATTATTTGTGCAATTCTAGAATCATGGAATTCACACAGACTAGTTAAGGCCTACACAAGACTGTACAGCAAAAAGCTATGGGACTCCTACACTGTTGATTTAATCTTAGAAAGTTTTCAAATCTACCCCATCATAGTTTCATACCTGGAAGCAGTAACTTTCTTTACCATCTACTTGTCTGAGAGCGCAATCCTATACTATGCTGGCCTAGTAAGGCCGACATAGCAGGGCTGTATCCCAAAGTCCATTAGAAGACAGCAGCAGCAACGTCCAGGACAAGGGGCGGTTTTTCCCTTGCACCCGTGTAAGCCCCAGTCGTGGGCCTGCTCGGATCTGCGCCTGCTGTTTTGCAGGAGCAGAGGAACGTGGACAGGAGTGGCCCGGATCGGGGCCACCCTGGCCAGGGACGGGGGTTAGGATACGGCACTATGGCCGTCGTACATCACAACCGCCATCTCTGCCCACTATGCCGCCCAGTTACGCCCCCGGAATGCCTCTGGAATATGCCCTCGTGGCGGCCCTGCACTGCCCGAGCGACGCCAATGCTTGACTGGCGCATGGCCGGCGCTGCCGATGGAAGCGGAGGCACCCGAGCACCAGCACTGCTGCTCGTGCCGATCCAGCACCACAGCGCCGATGCGGACGCGCTTGACGGCATGTTTGTCACAGCGTTCGGCCAGCACAAAAGTTTAGCGCCGGCACAAGAGAGGTATAGGATTGCGCTGTTAGACTACAAAAACTTAAGTGTTCCCTCCCAAAAGCAGCTAGCAAAATAATTAGGTTTTTTTTACACAGTATAGTTACATGGACTGCCAGTTAAAAATAAATACATGCAAAACTGGCTGCAGCAAGACTTGTCCACACCCTTGGTGAATAGAAATGGGATCTAATTAAAATAAAAGTTTCAAGACACATAGTCATTTAATTAATTTGGTTTTGAGACTCCTTAGTCATTTAATTAATTTGGTTTGAATTACATTTGAATTGAATTAAAATAAAGACAGGGATTTGGCACTTAAAAAACATGTCAAAAGATTGTGCATTGTTATAATAACCTATATTACATATATATAATAATAACCTATATTATATATATCCAATAACCTATGTTTTGGCCTTCTTTATGCCAAACAAAAGAGCAGGGATTGGGGAAATCCAGTTTTAAAAAAAATTGTATTGTACTATAATGAGATTAAGGGCGCAATCCTAAACTGAGTTAGGCCAGCATAAACTAAGGCAGCAAAGTTTGGCCAGCACAAGGGACACCATAAAGTATGTTTGAACCACTCTCAGAGTCAGAGGCCAGCACACAGTCGTGCACCATCCTTCCTGACTTCAAGAGTGGTCCAAACGCGCTTTAGGGTGGCCCTTGTGCTGACCAAACTTTGCTGGCTTAGTTTATGCCAGCCTAACTCCAGTTTAGGATTGCACTCTAAATCTAATATTCTGCACATGTAAATAAACCAAACCAAGTAGATCCCATTCAGTTGTATTCCCCCCCCATTTCATAATATGATCTAGCGTACCAAATGAGGAGTGTTAAATTACTCAGCATACTGAAAGGTGTTTATGGTCACCGAAGAAATGACATTATCAGGCAGAATGTGTCTCAGATTACAGTCTGACATTGGCAACTTCAAATAATTCCTTCTGACAAGTCCAGCCTAGCTGCCATTAAAAAGAAAAAAAGTGAGACTGAAGTATCCATTTGAAGAATAACATCCTTAACTAGGCTTTCAAGACAGGGAGAAAAAAAATGCTGCTAGTTAAAACATTTTGTGAGGACGTATCTGCCTTGTATCCCCCAATGTTACTAGATGTTAAGTAAATATATGCTCATTGTCAAAAAAAAAAAATGTTGCTTTGGCAACTCTCTTATTAGAATGCATTTGTAACCCCCATCTGTCAAGAAAGTTTTGAAAAGTTTGTTTACTTTGGAGAGCAGCCCTACCCAGGGTTACCCCAGCAAACAATGATAGCAGTCTTCAGAAGTTGTGTGAGGAACAAGCCACCAGGGATCCATTTTTGTTTTAATTGGCACACACAAACACTCTTCTGGTCTGTCAAGAAGATCAAGCTAATATGCATGGAGGGTGTTATATTCTCAGCTTTTGGGAGTACTAAGGCTCCCTTTATTTAAGTAATTTAAATGATAGACTGCAAAAACTTTGTAAGTCAGAAAAAATGTTTTATATTTTCATGGGGAATATTTGTTTTAAGGAACAGAAAAAATGTTCGACACATCTAAAGATGTTGAACCTTATGTTATAATTAACCTGCTTCTTCTGACTGTAACATTTGTTTTTTAAAAAAAAATTCAAACACTGCTAAATTAAGCAGCCAACAACTATTGCCTGCCTTTTTGCAACGTTCCTGGCTGTTCAAAAATGGAAGGGCATTCATATCCAGATGTTAACAGGATGTGTTCCCCATGTAGTTTGCCATGATTGATTTGCATGTACATTTGCAGGAAATCTCTGTGGTGCCATCATATCAAAACAACCTGCCCATGAAAGCAATTTGTTGTTTAATGGAAAGAAAACAAATGCTCAGGCTAAATCCACTGTTTAGATCTCAAGTGGGTTTAGCATTCTAAAGGTTGGGGTCAAAATCACAAGGAAGAGCGTTTTCCTAATTGAAATTGAGTTATACCTTTGATACTCAAATGATTTTGTCCTGTGTGCTCAGATAATGTTCATTCCTACAGCATAATGATATTCTCAGTAGTGAAATCTTGGATTCGTGAGAAAACCAGAATGCTTTAGGCCTGCCAACACTCCCTGCTAACAGGTGTAAGGGTATTTTCTGTCACTTCTCCAGCATTGCACCAATGTAAGAGAAAAGGAAGAAATCCTATTTTATATTTCCTTATACTGTAGAGGCTCCTTTAGCACTGGGTGTCACTGAGAGGATCAAAGATGGAATTGGAAAACTCCCCAGGTGTCCCCATACCAGCCATAGTTGTGGCAGGAAACCACAGAATCCTTTTAGCCCACTTGCAAAACAAAATATAGGCAAATGTACTAGATTGGGTTCTGTGTTTTTATTTTCATATTTATATACTAAGAACATAAGAAGAGCCCTGCTGGATCAGGCCAAAGGCCCATCTAGTCCAGCTTCCTGTATCTCACAGCGGCCCACCAGGTGCCCCAGGGAGGCACGAGACAACAAGATGCTTGCATCCTGTTGCCACTCCCTTGCACCCGGTACCAGTAGCCCACCACCTTTGTAAGGAGGTTAGATATACTGCACATCCTCCAAACAGTTTAGGGAGATCCATGAGGTTCCGCTTCAAGTACAAGCACACTTGAGGATAGTCACAAAGGATGATCTCCCATACCAACAGATAATAGGCTTGTGAATTGTACTGACTTCAGAAATGAGGGGTGCTGACCTATTACAGGTAACAGTGATTTTTTTGTAAATAAAAACACAGAAGCAGATATTATAGGCAGTTTGCTTTTTGGAGGGAACTGAGTGAGCGGTGCTGAACCCTTCCCATTGCTACTCTTCAGGCTGTTACGGAACACTTTTCTTCCCTTCCAAGTAACTTCCAGTGTCAGAAGAGTGCTTGGATCATCAGCCTGAAGGGACATAGTGAAAGGGGCATCACATCCTCTGTGCCCCTTTACTATTAACGTAAGGGGCCAGAAATGTATCGGGGCTAAATAGTGCCCAAGGCATGCAGCACGCAACATCATGACGGTGTGGCATCATGATGTAGAGGTGCATGGCTTCTCCTGGCCGCAGCTCAGACAATTTTGCCCAAACAGCAGCCAGGAGAAGCTGAGCACCTCTCTGGCTCAGGAGGCACCCAGCATCTCATGGCCGTGACTCAATTTTGCCCAGTCGGTAGCTAGGAGAAGCCACGGGCCTCTCCAGCTCAGGAAGCCAGGGAGGGTGTAGCTTCTCCCGGCTGCAGTTCCAGAGGCGGCACTTCCGGGGGGGGGCACCATGATACAAACAGCACCCCTGGGAAATGGCACCCATTGCACTTGCCCCCCCCACAACACTCAAGGTACGCCTCTGTAAGGGGCTCCACTCCTGCTTTATGTGTGAAGGGGAACAAAAGACATGCAATTGCGCCTGTCATATTTAGTGTAGTCCTTAGATGGATTTCCAAGTGTGGGAAAGAACTTGACCCAGCATAATCTTCCCTGTAGGACTCTTTGGCTCCTTCATAAATTAACGAGCAGGCAACTGAAAAAGGCAGGGTCAAATGGAATAAAAAATGTAACTAGTGGTTACAGAAGATTTAGTCGAGAGGGTTAATGCCTCCGTTTGCCTGAAGATAAGAGCTGAAGATCTGAAGGTCGCCAGTTCAGGACAGCCGGAAGTCTCTGTGAGCGGCAGACCTCGTTAATTGCAGCTGATTAACAGCTGAGCTTCAGCTGCCTTGTGTGAGGGGGAGTTGTGCCGAAGTTCAGCCGCTTCTCTGGTGGGAGCAGGAAGCAGTTTATCAGCCAGCAAGAAGACGAACAGGTGGCCAGAAAGAAGGACTAAATCCAGAAAGATCCATCTGTATGTGTGTAGTTCTTGAAAGATAGAACATTTCTGTATAAATTGTAAAAACCTTCGGGTTTCTGAATAAAGTCTGCCCATGTAAACCACCTTGAGTTATAGTCATTAGAGAAATCTGGTGACCTAAGAAAGGCGGTATATAAATCCAAGTATTATTATCATTATCATTATCATTATCATTATCATTATCATTATTTATTAAGAAGGAATTTGCCGGCAAACCAGTACTTCCTCTTCCTGAAAAGGTTTTTTGGTCCCAAAATGATGTTACTATGGAAAATAGTCATAACTAAAAATTACTAGTTCATTTTTACCACACGTTTGAATTATTTTACATACATACATACATACATACATACATACATACATACATACATAC
>JAJKFI010000014.1:3390089-3428715 GCA_029204185.1 Lerista edwardsae
TACATACATACATACATACATACATACATACATACATACATACATACATACATACATACATATTTATATATTGACTTCCTCTGTATTTTAGGCAGCATTCAAGGCTGTCTTTACATGGACTCGTTAGTCTAAACCACCATTTTTCAATGGGGTTTTTACAAGTTCAAAGAATCCTCAGTCAGCAGGTGACTACTTAAATTAGTCACCCATCCTATCCCAAAGACTACCAGTCACATGTATGTGAGGGATAGATTCAACTTGCGGGGAGGGGGGGGTCATCCGTTAGGCAGGGTGATGCAGGTTAAATCAGTGGCAGATTGGAGGGGGATGAGAGAGCAGTGGGTTTGGGGTGTCCTTCGCCCCACGTCTGTGGCTGACACTGCCTCCCTCCAGCCTGCTGCAGATTCAACTTGCGGTGATTCAGGCCTAACTGAGTTAGGCTGGCATAAGCTAAGCCAGCAAAGTTTGGCCAGCACAAGGGCCACCGTAAAGTATGTTTGGACCACTCTCGGTCAGAGAGGCCAGCACACAGATGTGAGCCATCCATGCTGACTCCGAGAGTAGTCCAAACACGCTTTATGGTGGCCCTTGTGCTGGCCAAACTTTGCTGGTTTAGCTTATGCCGGCTTAACTCAGTTTAGGATTGTGCCCTCACTTTCCATCCACAAAAGCAAGTGGGAAGAGGCTCACTTATTCCTTACCTTTTGCCAGGTGCTATTTCTTCAAACACAGAAGAGCAGGACTTCCACTTTGATGCACAGGGACTGCGCAAATGAAGGCGCTCTGGCCATTTCAACCTGTAGGCTCCATAAAATGTGAGCACATGTGTGCCAATTGCTAATGGCAGTGGTTCACTAGATCCGCTGCTGTAAGTGTCCCATAAAACTGGACCATAACTCTCACTATACTCAAGCAAAGCTTTTCTTCTTTGCAGAAATGCCAGTGTTGACCTCCTCATGTGGTCAGGTCAACCTGTTCCTGCACATGTGTAGGTGTACCTCATGCTAGGACACATTTACCAGTTTGTAATCCAGTTTCCCAAATGCATGATGGTGCCAGGGAACCATTCTCTCCCTTCCCCTGTGCTCAGCACTTGCCAAACACATGGAACTAGGGGAGAGCGATGGCCTAGGCTAGCCATTGCACCAGCTGTGTCATCCTGGCAGAACGGGCCGTTCCGCTAGTTCTGCAGACGGGCCCGGGCCGCGCCGCCTCTCCCGAGGACGGGTGCGTTGTTTCTGGGCCCGCCTGCCCTCCCATGCGTCCGAATCGCTCTGAAATGGAGCGATTCCAGGCACAGGGAGGCGTGGCTGGCCTCCGCCATAGGGGCGGAGGGCTGCCAATCATCCGGGCGTTCCGGTTCCTGGCGTGCCCGGATGATATCACTGCATTGCACCATCAGTGGACGTGCAGCTGGAGGAGCAAATCACAGAGCGGGAATATCTGCTTAGAGATTCTGAGATTGTAACTTATTTTCTAGTGTGTAATATTGAAGTTTTAGAATTTTATTTCTAACCCTACTCATTAACATGTTTCCAACGGGTATTCCCTCAACATTTCAGATAACAAATTCATACTTTATTCATATTTTCATGTGGATGTTTAAATCCTTGTTGCCTAGTTTTATTTTCAACTTATTTTATCAATCTGAAACCATACACCATTGTATATTGACAGATTAATAAATAATTCGCACAGTCATCAGTCACAGTGACTAGATACCATCCTGCTCTCTCTCTCTCTCTCTCGCTCTCTCTCACTGCCCCCCAGTAAGAAATTCAAAAACACTGAGTAACACTGAGTAACAAATCAAAGCTGACCAGAATGTTTAGCTGACTATCTTCCTGTATGGCTCATAATGTACAAGACTCACAATCTAGAACAGCAGTTCCCAAACTGGAGGCGCAAATCTACCCAGCGCCGGAATGAGAAAGCCAGCCAGCCAGCCAGCGCCATATCCAACGCTGGGTTGGGGAGGCTGGAGCCTCCCCGCAGCAAGGGAACATTCGTTCCCTTACTGTAGGGGGGGGCTCCAACCTCTCTTCTGCACTCCTCAGATCTACACCTACTAAAGAGCGGGCGCAGATTCTGCGCAGCCCAAATCAGGGCCGCACGGCCTCTCCAAAGGGCCTAGGCCGAATCCGGGCCTTATGGCCAAATCCGAGGCCCGCCCATGTCCTGCCCTCATCCCACCCACATTCTGCCCTCCTCCCACCAATCCCTGGGGCAAGCTGTCATGGTGCCTCCCTTGAGCCGGTTGGCTTCAGCCAACGCAAGGGAGGCGTTGTGCGGGGCCTGTGGCCTTAGCGATGACGTGGGGCAGCCGATCGTTGTGCCGACGCTGCGTGCACTGTAGGATTGCACTGCCCGGCTCTGTGACCCACCAGCAAGGCCTGCTCCAGGAGCGCAGAACCCACTGTGGGACATCCCCATAGGCCTCCCACCCTCCCCAAGGGGCCCCCATTCACCAAGAAGAGGGCTTGTGCTGCTGTGCACACAGTGTGGAATCTGGAAATAGTTGGTGGTGACATGATGATGTCACCGGCAACTGCTTCCAGGGAGGCCCATTTTGGGCCATTCAGAGGCAGGAGCAGGCAAGAGGGCCCAAGGTAAGGCTGCTCTGCTCATCCCATTGACTTATAGTCCATAGAGATCCTGACTCCAGCAGCAGGCAATATGCTCATTGTGCTGGTGCAGGGGCCCCCAAAGTGCGCGTGCCTCCCAAACTGCAGGACCCAATGGGATGACATTGGGTCATTGGCTTAAGTCACATTGGCTTAAGGCTGGCCCTGCCCTCGAGTGGGTCATGACCCAATTGGGTTGTGAAAGTGACAGGACAGATTAGGCTATGTGCATCAAGAGTTTAAAACCGTGTTACTTGGAAGGAGCACTGCTACCCAATCATCATTATAGCTGAAGAAGCTTGTGCAGCTGGTAAAGTGAAACTTTTTTGGGAGGTGGTACCATGCTAAAATGTTTGGAACCACTGATCTAGAAGTATGGCTTATAAACTAGAAGATTCCATTTTGATTGTAACCGAAGGAGGAAAATGTCTGGGGAACCAAATTCAAGGTTGCAGGGTATTTTCTGCTTGGCTTCAAAGATGTTGCCACTTGCTCCAGACCCATATATTTATCAAGCTCAACCCGGAAGCACTAGGCACAGTCCAGAGATTCTGGAAAGGGTGGAGCGGATGGTGGTGGAACCAGCTGTGGCCTCCAGTGTTAGATCCTAACCTCTGTGTTCAGCTGCGCAGCGCAAAATGGCAGCCCTCTTGTCTGGGCTGGCGAAATAGCCAGCGCAGACATGAAGAGACCCATAGGTGGCTCTTCGCCCTTACCCTGGGGGAAAGGGACAAACATTCCCTTCTCTTGAGGTGCCTCTGGCATCTGCCTGGTGCCAGTAGGATGCAGTGGTAGCCGTTTGGCTACTGCTGTGCCTCCAGCACTGGGCAGTACAGGATTGGCCTGCCCATCAGCTCTAAAACCAGGTGTTACAAACAACACTAAAGCAATTGTTTCTGAAAGAACTGAAATAATAAAAAGTTATTTACCTGGCACCCAAGGGACGATAAGGTAGACACAAGGGAATTGTTTCCTGAGTAGAGGGAATTGCATTATTGGCTGAGGATCTGCAGAAAAAGATTCAACTAAGCAATGGTGACCATGTCAGACCTGCAGGGGGGGCTTATCTAAAATCCTTGATCTTCTTGCAACTGCATGTTTGAGATGGGCTGTTTCAAAATCCGATAAGGAAAACCCAGACAACAGGAAAGCAGTATCCGTTACCAACAAAACTGAGAGCACAATCCTAACCTGGAGTTAGGCTAGCACAGTTAGGCCAGCAAAGTTTGGTTGGCACAATGACCACTGTAAAGTATGTCTAGACCACTCTCAAAGTCAGGGAGGATGGTGCACGTTTGTGTGTTGGCCTTTCTGACTCCGAGAGTGGTCCAAACATACTTTACAGTGTCACTTGTGCCAGCCGAACTTTGCCGGCCGAACTTTGCCAGCATAACTCCAGGTTAGGATTGCACTCTGAGTCTTCTAGATTAACAGGAACCAGCACATAATGGGGTCCAAACATACGATATTGTTCTATCAATAATGAGGCTAGTTCTCTCTCTTGAATGTTATATTATCACACTGCAATCTCACCTGCACCTGAACAGTTTCATCCTTTGGCATTAAACACAATTACATTTGGACTATAAAAAAATCAAACTGAAACATTCCTGTTCATACAGGAAACCTGCTCAGTGGGAGGAAAAAAACTGTAAAAGCCAATTCTCTTCTTATCAATCATGCTTTTGACTAGAGATGTGTAAATGATTTTCTACTGCAAACATAACCTGGTGAAATTAACATTTACATGAGATTCACAATAAAACAGCATGACCGTGACATAAGCCCACATTGAAATTATCAAGCGTATCCCTGCATTCAGCTTGGAAAAAAAAAAGAGCTAAAACAGGATTGAAAGAGGGCAACTGTCAAACATAATATGGAAGAAAGCCTTTACCTAAGTGGAATTATAAGTGCATGGCACGCACGTCCACCACCTAGTCCCTTAATATGGGTTTTATAATTGGCAAAGAAAACCAAATACCAGGCCAGTGGTCTTCCAGTCCTACAACCTGAAAATGCAGGTCAGGATTCACAGATAAGTCCATGACGAATGAGTAGGAGAACTGTGGCTTTCTCAGGTGTTACTGAAACTAGACCTGCTGCGATGTAAAGATTTTAAGTTGGCAGTAAGGTGCAATGCTGAATGTAATGAACATCTGTAGGACATTTATGGCCCAATCCTACCTCCCCCATTTGCCCTGGTGGAGTGTGAGCTCGGCCGGCCCACGCTATCACAAAGGCGCCATGAAGCACTTCACAACAACACAGCTTCCAGCACTGGAAGAAAGGCCAGAGCCTTTCCACTGGCACACAAAGGTGTCGCTAATGGGGTGTGGAGGGTGTGGACCACACCAGGTGACGCACTTAAGAGGGGTGACACCAGTACTGCCCAACATCATGAAATCATGGTCTTTAGGAATAATATCATCATGTTATATATCATTTGATGCAGAGTGGAATGCAATGAAACAAACTTCACTGAAATATCTGTATTCTATCAAAGGTTATAGCCAAAAAACGAACAACAACAAAAAAGAAAACACAAATGCCTTCTGTAACAAAAAGTGGATTTTCTTAAAACTGATTGTTCTGAGAGCCAATGAGGTGTTATTATGAGACAGCAGGAACCAATAAGGTGTTAGCATGATTCAGCTCTCATTCCCATGCATCAGAGCTAATAGAAGAACTCTTACTTAGTTATGCGACGGTCATCAAGTTGGCCACTGTTTTTTTTTGTCAGTTACTGATTTGTTGGATGACCTTTATTGTCATATAGTAAAACAAACTCTAGTGATACCACTGCATTTAAGTTGTGCGTATGGCATTGTAATTTATTCCATCTAGTCTGGTATGGAAGAAGGTCCATCATGGGGTTGATGTGCTGACCTCCAGCAGTGGGTGACACAAACTCTTGTGCCACCACTGCACAGACAGATGTCCATCAGAGATGTTCCAGCGCAGGGGATCTTTGTTCAGACTCTGGCATCTTGTTTTGTTGAGACTCAACACTCCTTGGCTTGACCTGTTGTTTCCTACCAGCAGTAAAATGGTTCTGTTTCTTTAGTTTTATAAGGCAAAACCTAGAACATTGGGCTTCAATTACCCTTCCAGCCAGATAATTTCAACTGGGGGGGGGGTGGAGCAGAAGATAGGCAGATACATTATTTCAATGAGGTCCCAAGAAGGTTTTCAATTAAAATAAAAACAATTGACTGGATCTTCCACTGTGTGCTGCCAGCAACCTCTTTAGCATTTCTGGGGCTTTTTTTCCCGCCTTTTTCCCAAGACATAGGCTCAGTGTCAAGCTCTGAGTTTGTAAATCTTTTTCAGCACTTATCTATGCTCAACAGGAATTATAGGATTGCCAACTATATTTGACACATGAGTTTCTGTTTGTTTGTTTTGTGGATTTTTTTCTTTAATGCCACAATTAAAAAAATGTATGATTTTATGGTTAAAAAGATGCTCCTTCCTCCATGATTGCAATTAAAAAATACAACCAGTTGTGACTGAACCCTAGACAGTTATGAATCATTCTGTTTAATTTAGGGATGTCACCAAATTCCAGTCTTGCAAAAAGTTGAGGCAGAATGCATTATTCCAGAGCCCTCCCACTCCTTAGCAGATCAGATTTTACAAGGTATGGAGATGTCTACAGTATCGTTTCTACACTTTCTGCATGTCTGCATGAAAACATATATTGAATGTGTATTTTGCAATGTATCATTACTCCAGCTTTTGGATGGCAAAATACAGTACCTCGAACATTATATACAGTATGTATATGTTTTTATTTTTTGGCGACAGAAAAGAAAAACCAAGGGATTTATAGCACCAGACAGCAGAAGGAAAACCAAAGAAAACAATGTGAAGTTTTGATGGAACCAAAACAGCGAAATCCATCTATCCCTAATTTAATATGTTCCCAAATTCTTATTCAATCAGTATTGATATATTTAAGTTTGCAGGCATGCCCCAGTCTCAGCTGGGGTTCCACTCCAACCCTCCCCCCATGGAAACTTGAAACTGTGGATAGTAGGGACACTTTTTTAAGACAGGAAAACACCAGTGGTTTTGCAGCAACAAGGTAAAAAAGGGATATTTGTTTAATATTCCCCTCTCTTGTTAATCTTGTTATATTGTATTGTGAGGGACGTGGTGGCGCTGCGGGTTAAACCGCTGAGCTGAACTTGTTGACCAGAAGGTTTGCAGTTCGAGACCACACAACCGAATGAGCCCCCATCGTTTGTCCAAGTTCCTGCCAAACTAGCAGTTCGAAAGTGCATAAAAATGCCAGTAGATAAATAGGTATCACTTCAGTGGGAAGGGAACAGCGTTCCGTGCGCTACGGTGTATAGTCATGCTGGCCACATGACCACAGAAGCTTGTCCTTGGACAAAACACTGGCTCTACAGGCTTTGAAGCAGAGATGAGCACTGCCCCATACAGTAGGTCACGACTAGATCATTCGGTTGTGGGGAAACCTTTACCTTATCTTGTTAATAGGCATCCCAGTATCTGTGGAAAACTGTGGATAATGAATCAGTGGATACTGGGGCACACCTGTACTAGAAAGTCACCTGTAGTAGGCACTAAAATATATTGATCCTTTCTGTGGGCTAGTTTGCTTGAAAAAAAAATACATATTTTTGTATAAAACAACTAAGATGTACGGTATCTGTCTTGGTAGAGAAGTTGCACATTGCAAGGACCTGGGCAGCTCAATCCTAAGTTTCCCAGTGGTCGTGGCTCCAGCGGCATCAAAATGGTGGTTGCTGGATCCTGTGGGCACCGAGGCTACAGGTAAGTGGGGTAAGGGAGCATTTTGTCCCTTATCCTGGATAATGCCACTGCAGCACAAATGTTTCCCCTCGGCTCTGTGCCTGCTATTGAGCGGGCACAGAATTGAGGAGCCCAGTGTTGGGCTGTCCAGCCTGGGAGAGAGAATAGGATATAGTGGCAAAGGCTGCTACCATCTCAACTCTGTCCCAGTCCTGATCCTCTCCCATGAATGCCCAGTTCCACCTACTCTCCACCTCCCTGAAGAGGCTTATTGGAGGCTGGCAGTGGAGCAACACCATGCAGTCTTTGTTGTGAAACTTTACGACACGTTTACGACACCCAGCATCAGTGCAGCACTGGCGCTAGAGCCTGTTAGGATGGGGCTCTTAAAGCGTTCCATGCATCTCTGTTCTCCCTACAGAAAAACATATTTTGAATGCACCTGTGCACCTGGTTTCAAAGCACTTGGAAAGGAGATGTTACCCTGCCTACAACAGTGCATGCAAATCATTTTTCCCCACTGAAGTAAACAATCTTATTTTTTCCTACAACTCAGCTAGGAATGCATTTGGGAGCACCGCTGGGATTGGGTCTGACCTATTCCCTAGTGACTCCACCATCAAAGTAGATAGTCAAGCTGTTGGTACCTGTATGGCTGTACATATCATCCACCACCTATGTTATATGGTGGCCCTGCATGCACATGTGGATGTGCATGTGCGTGCACAAAGAGAGAGAGAGAGAGAGAGAATGAACATTTATTTTTGCCTAACCTGGTACTGTAGATGCGAATTATAAAGACCTAAACATATAAACTACTATTGTGATGGGCATAATGGCAATTGTACTATTACATCACACCCTAGGCCTAAGTTTTTCAAGAGGTTCTCCAAACCAGCCTCCTGGGGGGGGTCCGGGAAGCCTGCAGAGGCTCTGTGCACCTCCAAACAGCTAAAAATAGTTTTGCGACAAAACCCAGAAGGGGTTGTTTTTAACTATTTTTCACTGTCTAGAGGCACGGGAACTCCTGCAGAGGCCACCCGCAAGACCCCGCCCACAGGAGGCTAGTGCTGCATGGGGTAAAGTAAAAAACACTTTAACTCTCAGCAGCAGCATGATCCTTCTGATTGCATCGTTGCCTTTGCCTCTCCCTCACCTCTTTAGGGGCCAGCCTTACACCCCTGCCTTACACCTTACCCATGCTATACATGCACCATGGAGTTCTGTTTTGTCTAAGGATGTCATATCTTTTCATTACAGGCGGACCGTAGTATCCACTGATTTGGTATACACGGTTTCAGTTATCCAGGGATACCATGGATGGTATGAACATCTCTCTCTTTTTTACCTTGTTGCATCAAAACCACTGATGTCCCCTATCTTTAAAAAGGCATCCCCAATATCCATGGTTTCAAGTATCCATGGTGGGGTCTGGAAAAGAACAACAGTGGATACCGGGGCATGCCTGCACAATGCTCAGAACAATTGACATCAGTAGAGGTACAATAACAGAAAATTCTTAACATCCAAGACTTCTCAGGTGCCATCAAGCCAGCAACACCTGCACAGGACTATCTAATATCCAGTAGCTAATTTCGAAGATTACAAAAGAAATACAGCACAATAGGATGAGCCGTGTCACAGCGCATGGTATGGCAGCTATTTGTGGTATTTCAGCTGCATATCACTTTCAAATGAGGTAAGCAAAATATATCGCTAAAAATTATTTGTGTCGATCAATTGCTCAGAGACACATATATCTATCTGTGTGGGCATGTATATAAAGATGGGCAGATATAGACTGTAAGTGTGTGTATTTACACATAAATATCTAGTACACACACCATTGCAAACTAAATAATCTCTTTAGTTGTGGTCTAATAAACTTGTGAGTGAGTGAGTGAGTGAGTGAGTGTGTGTGTGTGTGTGTGTGTGTGTGTGTGTGTGTGTGTGCACGCGCGCCTGTATTTTTTAATATCATTATAATAATATTACATGGCAGGCAAAAATATAATGAAAATGATAATTTGCCAAAAAGATTTAAAAAACACTGAGGTGTTACCTATCAAAAGTTCTCCTTCTGTCTGTGATACAGCACAGATTGCAATCGTGACAGTAAATCTGGTGCTATTGTTAATGCCATGGCACTTTGGTTTTTGGCTTGCTTCAGTCCAATCTGTGACATGCTTGTGAATATCTTTCTTCTGTTCTGTCTGTATGGCATATGGATTTCTGGGATACAACGTCAGACCTATCCACATAACAAGTGTTCAGAGCACCTTATCATTTTTAAAAGCCAATTACTCAAAAAGACAAATGTGAAATGTTTCACATTTAATGATGAGCAAATCTGCAAAACAAATGCAATTTTGCTACATCTCAGGGAAAAAAAGTTTAGTTTAACGGTAAACATTGCAATGGAGTCTTTAGCAATACACATGATGGGTGGGGACCAGCTCATATTATGCATATTTGTACATGACTGTCACTTAAATTTGCAGCATTTTTCATAGTGGCTTGTTTGAAATAAATAGAAAGAAAATAAGGCACAAATGACTGAAATAGAAGCCTGCAAAAATGTCATTGCTCACGTCGAGCATTGGACACTTAAAAAAAAAATATTTTGAAAGTCTCACCCAAAAACATGAAAACTGCATATGTCTACAGAGGTAGAGGTCAGCAATGAAACAATTAACAGCAAAAATACGAAACCATTTCCTAGAAATATTTGTCAATATATAAACAATGTTTGGTACCACACATAAGTTCTCTATGAAGCCTGGATTAGTAGCCGTATGTCCTATTCCCAAACTGAAATGGTGTTAGCCGAAATACCTAATGACATGGTTTCAAAGCAACATTTTGCTGGGAGTGGATGGGTTGAAATGGTGATTCTTTCTTCACGCAGCAACAAATAAATAAGAGGCTTATATGACCTTAACACCTGCAATTCAGTATAATCACTGTACATACAGTGCAATGAATTGCATGTAATTGTATTAGCAGCATATATGGACACTCTTCAGAATGTGGGTGGAAATCTGTAAACTTCTCCCTGAGCTTTTTCAGACGTGCACATATTATATAAACACACCAGAGTCATTCTCAACATCAGCACATCAGGTGAATTTCGTTCACTTGTTAACTGTGAAAAAAGGGCAGAGTGATGGTTCAAGCTGTGCTCAGAGATCAGTGTTTCTCAAATCGTGGGTCAGGACCCACTTGGTAGGTCGTGACCTGATGTCAGGTGGGTTGCGGAAAACTGGGAACCTCCATCTTGGAGGCTGCAGACCATACTCTTGCTATGTTCCATTTGAAGTTGCAAGTGAGATTTTTTTAATTTTGTTTTTAGTTCAGTATTTTTACTTGCTTTCTGTCAGGGATGTTTCATGGTTGTGCAATTGCTACAGTCCAAGAATGCCAGTTTGCATTCCAGGAGTGTCATTTGAATACATCACAATGATGGTACTTCCTTCTTGATGATGTCACTTCTAGCCATGACATCGCTTCCAGTGAGTCCTGACCCGAGTCCCATTCTAAAATGTGGGTCCTGGTGCTAAAACGTTTGAGAACCACTAGTCTATATGATGCATATGAATAACAGGTACAGTAAACCAAATGGGTATACCTAACTCCAAGGGATTAATCAATGAATGAGTAATTCTGTTTACATTGATTTCAGAGACATCCTCTATTCAACTCATAATGCAATCCTATGCTTGGCTACTTAGAGGGTTAGAGGTAAGTTTGTATAGGATTGAAGCCTCAACAGGATTTACTTCTAATTAAATATGCACGGCATCAAGCTCCTCAGTAAATTATTTTAATTTGATTTCGCATATTTATCCACAATTCTTTCAATTTCATGACTGTAGCTGGCAGGAGAAGCTGAATGAGCAGATCATTTATAATTTTAAAAGAAATCTTTGAATTTTAGAAGAAATCCAGTGCTTGGAACAGGTTTCTTGGGCTTAAACATTACACAGGTTCATCTTACAGCTCCTGTGCTTTTGAACTAAAGGAGTAAGGAGAAGGAGTAAATCAGCTAAAAACTGATATCAATTTAAAAGCTGAATGAACATATACAAGCATTTTTGTTATATTTTTATAATCCAGATCAGCTGCAAAACTGCACATCATAGATTAAACTTTATCTGTGCAAAAAGGTGGGCTGCAAACTGAGGATAAGGTGTTTATTTTATTTGGGATCCTGTTGTTGTTATTCTGCCTTTTCAAGAAGGTCAACCACATCTGTAGAAGACTTGAAGACAGCCAAATGTGCTAAGCTAATATCTGATTTGGGAAATGAACTGTTTTACCTCTAATCCACAGTCAAGCTGTAACAACAAATTTCAGTATTATTTGCTGATTTTCCAATATTATTGTCCTAAAGCCACAATCTAAAAGAAAAACAGAACTAGTTCACGACTTTGGTAGTCACACATAATAGCGAACGTTTCAAATTCTATAATATCGTGTAGTTGTGAATGGATTAAATAAATGACACACATCACAGAGAAGTGGTGATGATTACACTCATGCTATGCAACAAAGGATGGATAACTTTTCACATGTCTACTTAAACCAAGAATTGATTCAAGCTGACAGCAAAATTTCAAAAAGTGAAGGAGTTTCTAAAAAACAAGTAAAATTTCTCAGTGAGTTTCTGAATATCCTGAGAATGGATGAGATAAAAGTTAGACAGTCGCAAAATGCAGTAATTTCAGATTGATGGCGTTTATGTGAGTTTATTTTTTTGAACTGTTGGGCATGTCAACATTTCCTCTTTCACTCCAGGCTGTGTTTCTGTGACATGGCTATGCACATTATCATTTCACCCCCTCTCCCAGTTACACACGAAAGTTTCCCAGTTTGAATGTAAATTTCAAAGACATTCTGAGTTGACGTGGTACAGTGTTGGCTCAAATCATTTCCTAGATAGGATAAAAGGCATGGGCAGCCCAATCCTGAACTGCCCAGCTCAGGTAGGAGCAGCGGTACCAATATGGCTACTGCCGCATCCCGCGGCAGCCAGGCAGTTGCTGGAGGCTGCCTGGGAAAAGGGGACGTTTGTCCTCATCCCCCGGGGAAAGCCCCGCTACCTGCAATGGGGCTCCTCAGCTAACTGCCAGCTGTTTTGCAGGCAGTGAATCGAGCAGCCCCATGTCAGGCTGCCTGGCCCAGGGCAGGGATAAGATCTGGTGGTGGAAGCCACTGCCAGGTCCAATCCCCTCATGGGCCAGCTCCTCCCCTCCCTCCACCTGGTTCCGCCTCATTCTGGCCTCCCCCCCTGCCCCAAACAGGCTTACCAGCCATCCCGTCCACCCACACTGGGGCCTGGCACTAACTGAGCACCAGCCCAGCACGGGCAGTGAGGCATTGCAGATGTGCTTTACAGCACATTCACAACACTTTTAGCCGGCGGTACCACTGGTGGGTTCCTTCCAACCCACAGTTTGGGAATCATTGCAGTAGAACAAAGGGAGTGTTGGGCCCAGGTCAGGGGCAGAGGGCTTTGTCCTCACCCTCCCACCCCCAGCCTGGCCCACTCTCTGCCCTATTCTACCTCAATACTCACCCCCAACCTACTGGTGCAGAGAACAATCTGGAGTCCGCTGGCACCTGTGCAGGTCCTCTCTGCACTGGCCCCAGTTCTCCTGGGTTCTTCTCCACAGTTCTCCTGTGCCAGTGGCTCAGGGACTGCAATGGCAGATCATCACTCCAGCCTCTAGTATTGGGCTGCAATAAACCTCCAAGCTGCATTTTGGAAGTTTTATGAATTTCGAAGCCTCTCTTCACCAGCTATTTTAGAAGGAAAGAGCCATGAGAAGAAAGACACTGATTCAGTAGTTGAATTCATCCTTAAATGACACATTGAGACAAGAAAAGTGCCAATATTCATTTGTTCACTTCAGTATACTGAAATAACATTGAGAGTGGGGGGGGGAAACTCAAATGGAAGAAAACTGCCTTAATTTCACTCCGTCCTGGATTTCTCTCACTGTTTTATTTTTAACTTCTAAAATTTTATTTTATTTTTAAACTTTTGGGATGTGGACTATTCAACTACTTGGGAAGCAAAGTTCTCTTTTTACAGGCAGCGTGTAAAGCACTGTAAAACGGAAGTTTTAAGAGGACTTTTTTTTTTTTGCCATTTGCCTTTGACTTAATCTGAACGGGTTTAATCATAGCTTGTACACATCTTCTTTAAAAAAAAATTGCTGTAAGGGTGTGGGGGAGAGTCATAATCAGGCAGGAAGTCATTATGACAGGTGCTGACTTGGGTGATCCCATTTACAGGTTAACAATCTGATGCAAAACCCAATCTAGGCAGTACCTGTGTTAACTGAAGTGTCAGTTGGTCATTAGGCAAAAGAGAATAAAAAGGAATCAGAACATTGTTTTGTTAATGGCGAGGATTTCCCCCCCTCCTGTGCACCTGTTATTCTACTATTTCTTTCAGCTACATTTCAAAACACTACAGTTGGGCTCTCCTTGCCAACCTGGGATGGCAGAAGCCTGGGTAACGGAACAAAATGTGAGGAGGTCCTTCTGTCTTTAACGCCTGTTCTCCAGTGAATCAGCCTCCAATTAATCTGTTTCTTCAGTAGGAGTTTAATAAAAAAAAGTCAAGCACACACATGTTCAGTCTTGTTTAGCAATAAAGCTGTGTTAACATTCTCTGCCTAGCCAGGTCAAAAAAATTGCATATAATTATGTGCCAAAAACAACTTCAAAATTATAAAGAAGCTTTAAAAAAAACAAAACTGTGGGGATATATGTAATTGATTATGAAAGGCAGGGTGGCTTAAACACAAAAGGGGATAACGAGGAGAGTGATGTCATGTCTTATTACGTATTTCACAAAAAGTTTGTTTCATGGCCAAATGGCATTTTTTTTTTAAAAAAAACACCCTCAAGTCATTAAGTGTGCTAGATTGCATTTTTATGAACCAGCAAATGCAGCAACCCAGAGTTTGTATCAAGACCACAAAATACAAACTGTGTGGGTTGTGCACATCCCAAATCTCCATTCTGTCAGTCAGAGACTTCCCACAGTACCAAGGTGCTCTTGCAAAAATCTACTATCAAAATGGCTTTGACAAGAATTCCCCCCCCGCACTGGAATGTGTACACTATATGTACTGTGTGAATGTTTTAATGTGGCATATTAGTGACATTTCACACAGCTCTTCATGAAGGAATGCATGCCATCAAGCTCACCTCTAGCAGCCTAAATTCCTCCTTCTCCAAGGAGCCAAGACAGGAAAAGAGGCCAAGAGGGCTCTTCTAACTACACTCCATTTTTTTTTTTCTGACCTAGGGTTCCTGGCTAGGGTAACCAGGAACCCTTACCATCCTTATTCACATTTGTGCAAATAGATGTTTTGTTCTTTGTTGTTGTTCAGTCGCTAAGTCGTGTCCGACTCTTTGCGACCCCATGGACCACAGCACGCCAGGCCTCCCTGTCCTCCACTAGCTTCCTGAGTTCGCCCAATTTCATATTCATTGCTTCGGTGACACTATCCAACCATCTCATCCTCTGTCGCCCCCTTCTCCTTTTGCCTTCAATCTTTCCCAGCATGAGGGTCTTTTCCAAAGAGTCCTCTCTTCTCATCAGGTGGCCAAAGTATTGGAGCTTCAGCTTCAGCATTTGTCCTTCCAGGGAGCAATCAGGCTTGACTTCCTGGAGAATTGACCGATTGGATCTCTTTGCAGTCCAGGGGACTCTCAAGAGTCTTCTCCAACACCATAATTCAAAAGCATCGATTCTTCGACGCTCTGCCTTTCTTATGGTCCAGCTCTCACAGCCATACATGGCTACTGGGAAAACCATCGCTTTGACTATGCGAACCTTTGTTGGCAGGGTGATGTCTCGGCTTTTGATTAAGCTATCTAGGTTTGTTCTTACTATCGCTTTAAAACCTGAGGCCAAAGGGTTAGATGTGACTTCAATCTCATCATCAACAATGGCATGCTTGCTTTTATTCTGCAAATAGCACAAGCTTAGGGAATATCCGAATCACAATTACAGTGGGGGAAGGAAGGTGGGGAGGCTTTAGTCTGGTGGTAGTTGGAAGGCTTTCACTGTCCCCCTGTTGTGGTTCTCATCTAGACAATTCCCACCTCATTTGGTAGTTTTAAAGTTCCTTACCCTTTGCCATGGTGCAGTTCACACTGCACTCTTTCCCCGATGCATGCAGTTAAGGACGCAATCCTAACCCACTTTCCAGCCCTAGGGTAAGGGCAATGCAGCTCTGAGGTAAGGGAACAAACATTCCCTTACCTTGAGGAGGCCTCTGTGGCTACCATTCAACTGCAGAATGCAGAACATGCCCTAGTGGCACAGCTATCTCAGTGCTGGAAAGGTAGTGAGGATTGCGCCCTGACAGGGTAAAAGGAACTAAAAAAGCCCATTATGTGATTCACGTCTCATCTATTTTGAGCCAGAGCTTTGTGCTTTGAGAGCGCTTTCTAGGGTGCAATATTCACCTGAGTGAATTCAGGCGGGCCCAAGGACCAATCCCACTTCCTCAGTACCTTTAAAGGTCTTGCCTCAGCGCTTGCTCCTTTGCCTGAGAATTTGCATCTTCTGCAATGATGCTGCCAGCCTAAAATCCCTCTGATCCATGATTGCTGCTCTGGAACACGACACCTCCCGTTTTTGATTATGGACTTGTTTCTGGGCCACTTTAATTGATTGCAGTCTCCTCTTGCGTAGGATCTAGTGTTGCCAACTCTTCAAGATCAGCCTGGAATCTCCAGGTGACGACTGAAAACAATCCTGAAGATCATAACAGGGTCTCATAGGCTTACAGCCCAATCCTAGCTAACCTCCCACATGGGGATGCAGCAGCACCAATGGGCTACTGTTGTATCCTGCAGGGGAGGGGGGTAGGCCTTTGAAGGCCTCCTTGTGGCAAGGCAACATTTGTTCCCTTACCCTGGGGAAATCCCCAGCAGCCGCTGTGGATCAACTCAGACCTGCGGCCGTTTGGTAGTGGTGCATATTTGTGTTTTATACACAAATATACACAGATATTTTATATATCTGTGGAACTCTTTGCCACAGGAGGTGGTGATGGCATCTGGTCTTGATGCCTTTAAGAGGGGATTGGACAGATTTCTGGAGGAAAGATCCATCGTGGGCTGCAGGCAATGATGGATTGTGCAACCTCCTTACAAAGTACCTTACTGGTACTGGGTGCAAGGGAGTGGCAACAGGATGCAAGCATCTTGTTGTCTCATGCCTCCCTGGGGCACCTGGTGGGCCGCTGTGAGATACAGGAAGCTGGACTAGATGGGCCTTTGGTCTGATCCAGCAGGGCTCTTCTTATGTTCTTATGTTCTTATGTTCTTATGTGTTAAGTCCATGTAGGCAGATCAGGCCCAAGAAGGTGGTTAGGATTCAGCCCCTGTCACCAAGCCAACCCCCTTCTGGCCCAATCTGCCCTCCCTCATCACCAGCCCATTCTGCTCAACCCTTCCCCATTCCATCCTCCCCTGTCCTCCCCCACTGGCCTATCTTCTGTGGCAGACCTTTGGCTGACTCCTGGTACCCAGGACTGACATGCCATTGGTCACCAATGTCCACAGTATTGGGCCATATTATTGGGCCAATAATGGCATTACACTGAGTTTGACAAAAAAAAAAAAAAATTCAGAGATAGCTTCATTCACTGTTGGCAACCTTAGCAGGGCCTGCTATTTTCCTAGAGCCTGATCCTTGCTCAGGCCTGATAGTTAATCATTCTCCCTGATGGATATAATTCTTCCCTAAGTAGACAAATGGGCAGACTCTGCTCCTATTGATTTTTCTGGGAAGATCACCCTGATCTCACCACCAGAGAGAACAGATAACATAATCAAGAAAGTAAAACACCGCCATTCAGGAAAAGTAGCCCTGACCAAGGATGAGAGAGCATTAGTGGGGGTGGGGGGTGTCTGTCATTGCTTGAAGCCCCAGGCAAGAGAACTGAGTATGACAAATCTATACTACTACTAATAAAGTACATGGATGATGTAATGGGAGATATTTAATGAGTTCCTGAACTGAGTGATGAATACAAAACAATGCAAGCTAAAAATCTATTTATAGAGGATGCATGCAGAGGTGCTTTTTGGCTTCTTTTTATTCACACACACACACACCCCAAAAAAAAATTGCAATGCCTTTTTAATCACCAGGTTTCCCTACAACTTTCATTGCGCAACAATCAGCAATAGAGCAACAACTTTGTGCAAAACACAAAGAGGCATTCCTAAAAAAAAAAAAAAAAGCTGCTACTCCATTAGTGATCCAGTTTGGAGGCATCACACAACAGCAAAAACATACAAAATTACGCATCAAACTGAACTTAATGGTATAGAAGTTTACCAATAATCAAATACATTGATGCTGTTTGTTGTTAGATGGGTAGATAAACTACATTGATGATTATGAAACAATGTAAGGTAACAATCCATTTACAAATAGAAGACAATCATTCCTTATCTGAATAGACAAACGTATGCGGTATTTGCTATGTAAGAATGAGGGCCACTACCATGGGTAAGGAGAGTAGGAGGAGGAGAAACTAAATAAATGTTTAGTTTCACTTTTGCCTCATCATGGTGCCCTGACTCTCTGTTGACTCCACATAGTGGAGACTACTTAGAGCCTTTGCAGAGTCTAGGACACCTGACAAAACACTGAAAAGAAACACAGAGTTAAACAAAACAATGATATGCTATGCATATCATTGCTACAGTGCCAGACAAAGGAGAGGACTAGACTGTGAAGGGGCCCAGGAACTATCCATTGAAACTGAGCATAGCTTATAGACATGGAGGAATCCATAACATCCTCAGACACGTGCACAATAAACAGTATTCCCAAAAAGTGTGTCGTGACACTCACAGGGTCAGTGTGGTGGCGCCTCCCACTTGTTCTCCTGGGCGCTGCCATTTTGGATCTTGCAAAATCCTGCAAGATTTGGGCACTGCCATCTTGGATCATGCAAGATTTTGTAAGATCCAAGATGGTGGCACCAGACATGTCATGTAGCGGGTACGCGGGGATACGCGAGTACCTGTTCCTAGGATTAGGGCTGGCCCCGCCCATTTGCCCGCCCACTCGTCGACTCCATCGGCTCTCCGCTCCGCCCCCTGCAACGTTTGAATTGCCTGCATGTTTGAATTGCCTGCACGTTCTCAGGGCCAGGCAGGCAGGCAGCGGAGCGAGGGAGGCCGACGGCAGTAGCAGCGTGAGCAAGTAGACTGCCTGGGGCTCCCTCTCGAGGAGGCGCGGCGGTTCCTGGGAGGGGAATCGGTAGCCCGCGCGGTGGCCACGGGGAAGGCCTGGGACTCCCGGGCCTTCTCCCAGGCCGCTGTGCGGCCTACCAAGGAGACGCGGCGGTTCCTGGGGGCAGTTCCTGGGTTCCGGCTATAACCTCACTTCTGGTGGGCGGGTCCCGACACAAGTGCCAATCAAAAGTGAGTACCTGTTGCTAAATCATTTAGATGCCATTACTGGGTGGCACCCAGCTGAGCCGAGAAGAAGAGGCTGCTGGGGTGTCATGACCCAGGTAGGTTTGGGTACCACTGACATAGTCCTACAGCCCATGAGATGTCTTTAACCGATGCTTCTGCTCGGTTTTAAATAAATAAAATTTATTTTATTTATTTAAGGTATTTTTATACCGCCTTTCTCAAGATTTCTCAAGATGATTTACATTGGCAGGCCATAATCCCCTCCTTTTTTTCCAAATGGGGTTTTTACAACTATTGTGGAACCTCAAACACTTATGGGAGACTATATGATACAGAATCTCCAGGATGGAAAATGTTAGTCTCAGACGGAAAATATTAGTAGTTGATGATCAGCAAGGCAGGATAATCCCCAACATAAAGCTGAAGGCTCACATAGACCACCCTGACCATCATAGGTTATTGCACAATGCTGTATGGAAAAATATTGTTTAATATGTTTGTTTGCTTTGCTTTGCTGTGTGTGTGTGTGTGTGTGTCTTTTACCTCAGTGAAATGTCTTGACTCTCTTTTAATGTTAATCCACAGTCCTCCATAATGTATATACTGTACAAGTAAACGGAATAACACTCCGTTTAATGAATACAAATAACTTACAACACTGTTTTAACTGTACTGTAGGGCCGTAGGATGCAAGTATGAATGCAATTTGCCAGAAAGGGGGGGGGAGAACTTGCATTGGTGCTAATGACAGCTTTTGTTATGGTAGAAGTGTTTGCAAACACTGTTATTTACCTTACTCAGTCCAATGTAGTCCATAAAATTGTAATCCAGTCTGACTCACCAGAAACAAACACCGCTAGTTATGGGGCGATAAGCTGATGAGGATCAGGACCAGAGCTGAGACAATGCATTAAAGTCCCCTACATATATATTACAGTCCCACTGTGCAGCTTCTAAGAGAGCAAAAACCATGCATGTGCTTAATGTAATGTGTGGTTTGTCCTTGAAATCTATATATATAAAAGTGTGTGTGTGTGTATATGTGTGTGTGTGTGTGTGTGTGTGTGTGTGTGTTCCAGCATAGTTCTGGAACACCTGGAGCGATTTACACCAAACTTGGTACACATATGCCTTACGATCTGGAAAGATATACTGCGGGGGTAAGACACCCCTAGGGGTGGGGGTGCAAAGGGGGTGACCTGTAAAAATAATCAGAAATGGCCGACATTAGTGTCGAATCCATAGTTTTCGGGGTCGCTGAGATAAACGGTGATGCTCCCAATGCCGTTTAAGTCCAAGTTCAGCCCCCCTCAGCATGGGGGGTGAGAAGGGGTGCAAGATACAGTGCTTGGAAATAGAATATCTGCAGCACGCTGATGGTGGCGTAGAGGACCCCATTTGATTTCAGATTTCAAAACTCATCCCACTTCTAGAAACACTGTGGGGGTAAGACAACCCTAGCGCCCCTAGGGGTGGGGGTGGGAAGGGGGTGACATGTAAAAATAATCGAAAACGGCCGATGTTAGTGTCGAATCCATAGTTTTCGGGGTCGCTGTGACACTTCTGATGCCATTTAAGTTCAAGTTCAGCCCCCATCAGCATGGGGGGTGAGAAGGGGTGAACAATAAAATGTCCAAAATGACTGACATTAGTGTCAAATCCATAGTTTTCGGGCTCACTGAGCTGATTGGGGACAGTCCCAATGACATTTAAGGCCAAGTGTAGTTGAATAGAACGCACCCCTAGGGGTGGGGGTGCGAAGGGGGTGACATATAAAAATAATCAAAAATGGCCGATATTATCAATCACTCAATCAATCACTACTATTTATATACCGCTTTTCAACATAAAGTTCACAAAGCGGTTTACAAGCAAATAATAACATTAAAGTTAAATGGCTCCCTGTCCCAAAAGGGCTCACAAATCTAAAAGAATGGAGAACACCACCAGCAACAGCCACGAGAAAGATACTGTGCTGGGGTGAAAAGGGACAATTGCTCTCCCCCTGCTAAATATAAGAGGACACCACTTGAAAAAGTACCTCTTGCCCACTTAGCAAGAATTAGTGTCGAATTCATAGTTTTCGGGGTCGCTGAGATGAAGGGTGATGCTCCCGATGCCATTTAAGTCCAAGTTCGGCCCCCATCAGCATGGGGGGTGAGAAGGGGTGAACAATAAAATGTCCAAAATGACCGACATTAGTGTCGAATCCATAGTGTTCGGGATCGCTAAGCTAGAATGCCTGGAGCACTTTACACCAAACTTGGTACACATATGACTTACACTCTGGAAAGAAATACTGCAGGGGTAAGACACCCCTAGCACCCTAGGGGTGGGGTTGCAAAGGGGGTGACATGTAAAAATAATTGAAAGCGGCTGACGTTAGTGTCAAATCCATAGTTTTCGGGATCGCTGAGATGAATAGTGACACTCCCAATGCCATTTAAGTCCACGTTCAGCCCCCATCCACATGGGGGGTGAGAAGGGGTGAACAATAAAATGTCCAAAATGACCGACATTAGTGTCAAATCCATAGTTTTTTGGGTCGCTAAGCTGATTGGTGACAGTCCCGATGACATTTAAGTTCAAGTGTAGTTAAATAGAATGAATAGAACTCTGTAGAACCTTCTGGAAATTTTTAGAAATCGTTATGCCCCGGTCTTGGACTCCAATCAAATATTTGCCATGTGACCAGGCGTCGTCATTGAATACAACTACATCGATACCGTAGTAGATGCCTATGAGGTCGTCAATTTCCCATCAGACTTCCTAAACTCACTTGATCCGGCTGGATTGCCACCACATCGTCTTTGACTTACAGTGGGATCTCCAATTATTTTACTACGGAACCTCGACCCGCCAAAACTTTGCAACGGCACAAGGCTGTGTGTCAAGAAGATGCTGGGTACTGCAATTGAAGCAACTATCTTAACATGAAAGGGAGAGGGTGAAACAGGTTTTATCCCACGGATAACACTCATTCCAACGGATCTCCCTTTTAACTTTAAGAGATTGCAATTTCCAGTGAGACTTGCATTCTCGATCACGATCAACAAGTCACAGGGGCAGTCTATTAAGTATTGCAGAGTGGATTTGAGATCGCCATGTTTCTCCCACGGACAACTTTATGTTGCTTGCTCAAGAGTGGATTCACCCAAGAATTTATTTATTCTTGCTCCTGGAGGTGAAACTAAAAATGTAGTTTATACTCAAGTTTTGAGTTAAATGAATATTATAGTGAATTTGTAAAAGATTTTACTTTATAATTTCTATACTGTACTTATACTTTTAATTTCCTGTACATAAGATTACTCGATTTTACACTATAGATAGAATTCATTCCTTTTCCTGTCTAATAGAAGCTTGGGATAAATAAATACCCGGGCAACGCTAGGTAAGGGCAAGCTAGTTGGATAATAAAAGTGCCAGAAAAGTGAAAAAAATGCATGGATGAAGGATACACAAAGTGCCTGTTCAGAGGATTCATCAACTTCATGATTCTGAATGAGTTTACACTGGGAATGCCTTCAGATTTGTAATTTCCCTCCCCATGCCTGCCTGCCTGCCTGCCCATTCTCTTCGGCATCTGAAGGTAATGTGAACTGAAGAAAGCCTCATTTTATTTTTAATTAAAGGAAGAGGAATAAATTGCAGATAGGATTGCACAAACTCCGAACCTAAGAAATATATATTTTTTGTATTCTAAACATGCAGCAGAAACAATCAAAGTCACATTGCCTATTTTTTTCAAACCTTAGAAATTTAAAATGCAAGAATTTAAAATCCAGAAATTTACAATAAAACCCCAACTTATGAGAGTCAATAGCTCCTCATACAATGCAACAGAACTGAAAACTTTTTACTACTGTAAATTGGAAAGCATAGCCATAAATACAGCTTGTTATCTGTGGGGAAAACAGGCTTGTTTGAGAGAGGGACATCTGGAGTTTCAGGCAGTGCATTTTCTGTGTTGGTATGTGAACTTTACTTTAGGATTAGAGCAAAATGGCAGCCTCATGAATAGCTAAACCACCCATTACCCACTGAACAGGAGGCGGCCTCCTGAGCAAAAAGTTTCCTAAAATTACAAGATGTCATAATGCAACTGTTTTCAGTTTCAGACTGATATACTTTCCATTAGTTGGCTTCATGAGATACTTCCAAAACACTAAGTAAACAGCATGGTTCCTGTACAGGGTTGACACCTATTAGCTTCAGTTTACAACTATGAAGCAGACAGACATTAAGCCCAAGACAATCCCTGCTTCCTTGCAGGTAACTACCATTGATCCAAATGGTACTTATTCCCAAGTAAATGGGCACTGAGAAAGCTGCAGATGCCTAGCTCTGTGAAAATCTTGAAAGTCTGTATGTTTGCTAAAACTGGAGCCCTGTGGTATTCTTCCTTCTTCCACTATAGCCCAATATTAAGCAGCACAATTTGGGCTGTCGGGTAGCAGGAAACAACAAGCATATGGTGGGACTTTGTGAAGCTCATGCTTCAAGCTATCGCCCATTATTTCATCCGTAGCAAATTGCTTTCCAACTATTTAAGTTGAAACGTAACGCAAGTTGGCAGCATTTCATCGGTTGGTGCTTTGTGTTCTTATGTGGGTGAGTTTTCTGAAGCGATCTATCCTTTCTTTGCTATGACCCCTCTTCTCCAGTGTATGGGTCAAATAATGCATTTGACTATGCCAGCTCTAAAGGATGAAATTAGATTGACACAAGTTGCTATGACACCGCAACATCTTGGTCTACTGACATTATCTGCACCAGCAATAACCATCTTGTTCAACCAAGAAGTTTAGGAACTCTTGGGATCTGAACCCTCAACCCATTATGTTACTATAGAGAACTAATGCAAGATAGCTTAAGACCCTGAACAAGGTGTTTCAAGCTTACTGATGAAGGCTGATACATGGCAATGGGTAGCATCACCCAGTCTCACTCTCCCTGTTGACTAACATGGGGAAATCTGTGTGATGGGACTGGTTTAGACTGCTGGCCCACTTGGGTAGACACTTCGATGAATGCTCAGCCTATAAGCCCCTGGACCTCTCCCATCACTGCAATGCCCTGAACAGTTTGGCTGGAAAGGGTCCGTTTACTATGTTGAATAACCCAGTAGGGTTTCTTCTCAGCAGAAAAAATGACCATGATGTGGAGACCCCTGGGGAATGACCTCATTCAGGGAGCAATCTTGGAGTTAGGGCGGCACAGTTAGGCCAGCAAAGTTTGGCTGGTACAAGAGCCACCATAAAGCACGTTTGGACCACTCTCGGAGTCAGGGAGGATGGTGCCCATCTGTGTGTTGACTTCTCTGACTCCGAGAGTGGTCCAAACATACTTTACGGTGTCCCTTGTGCCGGCCAAACCTTGCTGGACTAACTATGCTGGCCTAACTCCACAATTAAGATGGTGCTCTTAATGTGCTGCTTCTAACCTGGTTCAAACAGAAGTGGGTCAGAATCAAGGTGGGGGCTAACTGATGGCTGCCAGTTGGCTACCACTGACTTGCACCATATCTAACACAGTGAAGTTCTGCTACATTAGTAATACAGTCTTTATGCTCAATTCTGTATACTAAGATCTGGATGACCATGCCCCATGGGGCTTGACACAAGTCACAAAAGTGTGGGTGCTGTGATTGGCGTTCCTGGCATCAGGCTCTGTCATCTGATCATTATGCCACCTTCTCCCCTCCAAATCTTGAGTCAATTACAAAGTCTCAGTTAAGTGAGGCTTCCTAGGGAGCTGTATCCTGATAAAAGTCATGTCAGCACTAGCAGTTAAAAAAAACATCTTTCCTTACAAACAGAAAGCTGTTAGAAAACTGTAGAACAAAATTTGCATGAAATATACCACTGTTTATTCCTCACGGAGGGAAATTATTCACCAAATGTACAAATAGTCTTTCATGGGAGATTATAAGAGAGAGAAACAGAGTGGTGCAAAAGCAAAAGTCCTGAACCCAAAGCGAAAAGGGGGTTAATTTACATAATAGATTTATTATAATGCATTTGTGCTTTGTTTCAAAATATTGTTCCTTATACAACAGTGGAATTGCAGATTAGCCCAGCCAACTCTGGAAGCAAATACACATTTCTGAAACAAGGGTGGTCTCTTGTATCTAACTCTTATACTGTTACAATCACATGCAGAACACTAGAGTCACCCAATCCTATAATTTTCTGTGAGACTGAAGTCACATTCTTGACAAGTCAAAGAAACTTGCCTTGTAGAAAATATTTTCTGCCATGATACTAGGAGAAAATGAGATCTTGCCTCACATGACAGAATGAATGTTTCTCTGCAGTTGCACCTCACAAAAGTATAAACATGAGCCTAGATCAACAAGGGTAACATATTCCACTCCAGTTAATTATCCCGATTTAGTCCAAGAAACTAGGTTTTAGTGTGTAATCTGTGAGGAAATCTGCTGTTCTAGGCCTAAATCCTTCCCTCAGCCTGGTGATTATCAACTACATTTTTGTACAGGAGGGAATTAATGCCACATACCGGCTAAGCAGCTTTGAAGTAAAAAAGGCCTAGACCTGTAATAACTTTTATACATTGTATCGATTTAGAGAGAAAGAGGGAGGGAGTCTGGTGCCAAAGGGGTTTCTGGTGGATTTCCATGTCCCTCTTTACCCCTACGCTCTGTAAGCACTTCTAAAGGCAAAGTGAACTCTCACATTAACTCACCACAGGAGAGCCCCAGGTAACTCTGCTCCACCGCTGCCATAGATTGTATGCAAAACCAGAGGTAGAAAGGCTGGAGTTACCATTAAACCTGATCTTTTTTCCCCAGCCAGTAACAACAATCAATACAGCTTTAGAATTTGATAACAAGAAGCCTTAGGAGAAAATAATAATGTTGGCAATGTACCACACAGAGGCATTTTTCCCCCCTGAAAGTGTATATCCCACAGATTGAGTACCATTTATATTCAACCCGATTATTTCTGCCCTGCACAAGCCCAGTGCTTTAGTGTTTTGTTTTGATTATCCTTTTTTTAAAACAGTGCTCCCACATCACCCAGAACAAGGAGAGGCTGTGTTAGGAACTGGGAAGAACATTTAAAAAAAAAAAAAGCCTTATCCCAAGCTATGAATTTATTCAAAAGCATTTCAATCTGTGCACACATCTTATCACTTGAGTGATAATTAAATCTCGGAATCACAGGTGATGTCCTCACATAGTCTCTTTGCCTGACTCCCACTGGGCCAATGAAACAGGCCTCCCTGTGAGGCCTGTTAGCACAGATCAGGTGGTAATGTGGAGGGACAGATGAGCTTTAGCTGACAGATGGCAGGATGACCTGAAAAACCTGCCCCCTTTTCTGGGATCAGGCAGCAGCTGACAGGTATTATTTCATAAAAAAATGTCTAAAAGGAATCGCAGGGTCTTCGCATTAATCTGAGGCTGCAACCAGCCATGTAACGTTTATGTCAGAACAAATCTGTCTCTATGCAGGAGACAGAAAGTGGTTTTTGATGAAGTTGTTCATAAATTTTAATATAATATGCCCGATGGTGTCAGATATAGTCTCATATCTCTTTTATATTTAAAGGCTCTAGTGAAACACAGAAATATTCAATCTTCAACAAGCTACTTTTAAATAACTAAAAAGTTAACCAAGGATACCTTAGTGCATTTCCCCTTATTTTTCAAGAAGGAATTTGCATGTATAATCTCCCTGTTTTCAAATGAAAATAATTTCAATTGCAGGAAGGCCCTTCAAGCAGCGGCAGCAAGTGGAAAAGGCGCAAAGCACTCCAGGATGCCTTTGCACCGCCGCTTTTGTCGCCACAAACGCTGCCCAAAAATAAATACTGGAAAGAAATGCAGGCAGTATTTGACAATCGGAAATGATTTAATTGACAAAGGAGCCCTTAAATTGAGAAGCACTGCTTTAAAAAAAAGGGAGTTGCGTTTGGACCAAAGAATTGCAGCTTTTGTTTTCCGTGGCTCTCCTCTGAGTCTCAGCCTCTACAACTTTTGGCGTCGGTAGACATTTGAGCAATTAAAGCAACAACACTGTAGATTGGGTCTAGTTTGTCAGCCTTTACACAAAGGAGTGAATAGGTTTCTTGCCTGTTGTTGGCATAGGATAAATGCAAGATTCCAGAGGAAGTATTGCTGTGTAAAAGATCTGGTTTTGGAGAATACTTAACTTTTGCTATTCATTTGAATTGGCTTGGAAAAAAATTGCATGGAGTGCTGCCTTTGTAGTACTACCTTAAAGACTCCTTGCTCAGTTTCCTAGTTCATGGGTTGTAGAAATCACCTGCTGAAATATCTCTAGGGGTACTTTTAAAAACAGGAGATCAACCTCACAGATAACAGATGTACAAGCAATGAGTGTGTTGCAGCTATAGAACCACGATTGCACACCTCATAATCACACTTTCACCTGCCCATCTGGCGCAACCTGTGGCTTTGTGTCTTTGTTCCAAGTGTGTATTTTTTTTAAAAAAGAGCAGTTGCTACAATATAGAATTGAGCAGTGCAGTTACCATTAATTGCGATTTATTACAATATTGCTTAAGATGAGACATGTGCATGTCTAAAATGACTGAGGATTTTGCACACGAATTTCAAATTAAAAATAAACATTGAAAATGTGTATTGTGTATCAAATACACTTTCAAACACAACTAGTTTGCACTGAGGTGGATGGAATTGAATGACCTGTACTTTTTATGGGCGTTTGCATCTTTCGTTGTGTGTCTGACTGAAAGGGTGTGATGCAGACCCAGTGGAGAAATCATAGTTTGGCTATAGAGGAAAAGGGGCAGATAGAAGTGTGGAGGTTTGTGTCAAACTGATGGCATGCTTATGGCCCAATGCTACCCCCCACCAGTTTACACCATGCAGCCATGTTGCCAGAACATCCACTACATGCAATAGTGGGAGGGGGGGTGACCAGACAGCCCAGGAGAGGTTAATAAAAATATTTTTATGGACCCTAAATAGACAGCCTGTCCATCAATGAGTCTCCTCAGACCGATGCCAGCTCTTTTGCTGGAGGTCTGGGCTTGACAGGGGCAAATGATCTAGGCTTGTACTGGTGCTGCTTACCTTAGGCCAGGGGGGCTTTCCCCATGCTGCGTACCCTGTCACCTGATTTCTGGATTCCTTTGTAGAGGCTTATTGATTGCGGTTGGAGTGCTGTAATTGGCTGTGAAGGGTAGTCCGTATCCTATGTTGTGCTGTGATAAAGTGTGCAGGGTGGAGCGGGTGGCAGGAGACGGGATTTTCTGTTCTCCCCTTTTCATTGATTTATATAGATTTTTCTTTTGTTTGTATACCAGCTCTAAGGTTGGCATAGCATTGTGCTGGCATTTGAGGCATATCCATAATATGAAAGTGTTTCAGGATATGGCAGCTGCTAGTTACTTTCCATTTTGCCCATATATCACTCGCTTTTTTCACTCTGTTTTGGGCTTTATGTCACCCACAGCTGCCCAGGCAGTAATATTAAATCAGTGCACTATGCTGGTGTCTATGGTATGTCTGTTGGAAACCTGGGGCTATATAACAGTGAGGCTTTGGCCATGTTGGCACAGCTGTAATTGTGAAGGCATCTGAAGGCTTACAACCTATCCTATACCACCCAGAACGGCATTTCTGAGGAATAAGATTGGCTTGTCCAACCTCTTGAGTTTTAGATCTATGTTTTCTCTTTACTTGGCATCAAAAAGAGAGAGTTGTTCTGGATATGAAGAACCACCTGGACTTTACACTGCCTCTCATTGAGATTTAGCTCCCCATCAGCAGCACATCTGAATGCAATATAAATTTGTGAGTATTAAATAATCATATTTTATTGTTTTATCATAGCTGCAAATAATATAGTTCTTCCATTTATTTCTAAAATTGCACACACTTCTAATTATCCACAGTAATGTTACAGTTTGAATTAAATTACCTCCATCTTGCTCAGATTTAGAAAATGCTGAGTCATGACAGTACAAGCATCTTTGCCGACTTAACTACTCACAGTTCTACAGTCCCAATGGCATATATTTCTCTATACCAGATGAAATGCCTCTCAAGATATCTTATGTTTCTTTTAATGATGTGAGTTAAAATATGGAGGTTTGTAAGAAAATAATATATATATTTTTTAATGTCAGGGTATGAAGGAATTGCAGCTAAACAAAAGCATGAAAGCCAAACTAGGAAAGAACTAGGATAAAGGAGGAATAAGTAAAACTGCTAAAACACTGACTAAACTTTAAAATGAAAGGTTTTTGCTCAGGTCTACCTAACTTTTGATCTAAAGATATAACCCTAACCAGCCAAAAGGCTGGCACAAGACTCTTGTGCTAGCCTCCGACTGTTGCAAACATGCCATAAAGAACATTTGCGCCATTTAGGAATGAGATCAGCCAGCGCATGGACATGCACTGGCCTGGTGGAGCCAGTGCCCGGGCCCAGAGGCCCGAAGGTAAAGCTGGCCTTGCAAGGCCGGGACAGGGACTCTGGGCAGGCAGCAGGAGGTGGAATGCGGTGGGGGAAGGGCTGAATGGAACAGAAGGAGGATGGAGTGTGGGTGAGCCTGTGGACGGGCAAGCCCAGTAGTGGAGAGGAGGCAGGATCTGGCCTTTGGGCCAGATCTTAACCTCCATTCCCGGCCTCGGCGGCCCCAATTCGGCCACTCGGAGTTGTGCCACTGATTTCAGCAGTGTAACTCCAAGTAGCCCCATTGGGGCTGCTGTGCACTACCTGAGGGAAGGAGAAAATATTTTCTCCTTCCCTCAGGTACCATGGCAGTATATCCAAACCCCGAACTGGATAAGGGGCAGGCGTGTCAGCCCGCTTACTCCAGCCCAGGTTTGGATTGTGCTCACAGAATCCTAGATTTAGAGCGGAATCCTAACCTGGCTGGCACAGTTAGGCCAACAAAGTTTGACCGGCACAACGGCCACTGTAGAGCGCGTTTGGACCATTCTCTGAGTCAGGGAGGATGGCGCACACCTGTGTGCTGGCCTCTCTCTCAGAGGGTGGCCCAAACATACTTTATGGTGGCCCTTGTGCCGGTCAAACTTTGTTGGCCTAACTGTGCCGACCTAATTCCAGGTTAGGATTGCGCCCTTAAAAAGATTAGGAGAAGACAATAGTCATGACATTGTGACCAGAACAGCCTATTCACATGCTCAGTGGTTATTTTTAATGCTACTTTGTGTTCTCAACCACACAAAGTAGAGGTTTGGTATCAAGCAGATTATATTTGAGTTCTGCTGAACATTCCCATAAAGGTATGCTTTGACTCATAATCTATACATGTTAATAAGCTAAAATAGCACTAAATAGAGCTGATCTGAATCCCATGATTTTTTTACCCATAGAAAAATTATTTTCAACATGAAGTAATTTTTCATCAAACAGGCCTGTCAATTACATCTAAATGTGCTTTCTGGGGATAATGAAATTACAGCCACACAGATAGTGTCTCTGAAACCTAGGGCTTTAGGATACCTCTAGACTGACTGTTTTTCATGCAGTCTGTGATAGGGAGTCACCCAAGGATTAGGGGAAATCCAACCATATTTTGTGATGTGTCATATTTGTGCTTCATTTCCTATGCATTTGTTTTCATAAGAAAGCATCTACCTCATTAAGGAAGCACAAGGTGTTGCATGACTGGCCTAGACCGATATTGTGCACTGTCCACATTCTGCCTTGTCTCTTCCATCAGCAAACCTTTTAGTACACATCAGTGGTGAATTTGTAGGATTGCACCCATTCATCCAGATACATTAATTTCAGCTGCTAGTAATTTAAAATAAAGACTAAAAGGTAAAGGTTTCCCCATGACCGAATGGTCTAGTCACGACAGATTGTAGGGTGCTTATCTCCGTTTCTAAGCTGAAGAGCTGGCATTTGTCCTAGGACAAGCTTCCGTGGTCATGTGGCCGGCATGACTATATGCCAAGGCACATGGAACGCCATTACCATCCCACTGAAGTGGTACCTATTTATCTACTTGCATTTTTAGGTACTTTCGAACTGCTAGGTTGGCAGGAGCTGGGACAAGCGACAGGAGCTCACTCCATCACGTGGTCTTGAACTGCCAACCTTCCGGTCAACAAGCTCAGCTCAGCAGTTTAACCACCACATCCCTTGAAGTGATTAAAAATTACACTAAACCTGGTTAACTTATGTTCCCAGCTCAAGGTTCCCAATCTCCTTTTTGTCTGGTAAATGTCTTCAGGGTCAACCACATGGTCACTATGGGAATTCATGAGCTTACGGGAATCTATAAGCATTGCCATGTCCAGCAGTTCCCAGAAGCTATGAATACCAGAGAGTGTGGCTCCATTCAGGACTGAGAAGTTCCCCAACTTAACAGTCTATGGAGCCCACCACAACCATCAATTCTGTTTTGTTTGGATTCAGCTGAAGTTTATTTGTCCTGGTTTTCCTTAGTTCAACTTTAAATGAGTACCTGATCCCTTAGGTCAAGAAAGCCAACCATCAGATACTACAAATCATTCTCTCATATGTCACTGGGTGTAGGATCGGTTGTGCTGTATCAAAGCAAAACTGCTTTATTCATTCAGCTGTTACAAAATGTTAGCTTTGGCAGTCATATTTTGAGGAGTTACAGGCAAGACTGATGGGGAGGAAACAAAATGCACTTTTCAATTTCTGTTTCAAAATCTGGTCATCTGACATTACTGAAGTTACTGAAGGAAAGCTGGACACCATGGAAGGAAGCAGATGGGACATACATTTCCAACTTAGACCATCTGCATGTGTTGTCCCTCACCTCCCACTTTTGTAAAGTTCTTAGAGCTTGTTCAAGCAGCAAAGGTCAATTTGAAGCAGAAGGGTAAACAAAACCCAGTCTTCAGACTGTAGAACAAGGAACTGCAGATACACGAAGGAAAAGAGATTGTATTAGTCTCCTATCACTCAAACAACTTCCTATACATAGAAGCTGGCAGTTGGTAAACGTTATCCTCAGTACAAAAATTTTCTTTCCATAATCACCTACTCTCTTAATACTCCCAGGTGAGAAGCTAGTATGCTGCATGACCAGGATCTATTCAAAAATAAATGAATTTGCCTTCTTCCAGTGCAGTGTCAAATGCATCAGGTTTCAGGGAACTGGAATTTTTAATATGAAAAAGAGCAAAAGTCTAGTCCAGATGGCTGAAGGGGACATGATAGCCAATCCACCTATATTCATCTGATAAGGCTAGTATAACCATATTCTCATGGCTTGAAAAGTCAGTGGAAGTCAAATTTTGCTAGGCTTCACTCGGATCCGACCAGATTCGGCCAGATAGTTCAGCCCATGCCCTCCCATGATCTGACAATATTTTGAAATTAAAAGTTGGAAACATGCAATGCAAGATGCAGTGAAGGCAGTTGACTAGATGATGCAATGTCAACAGTTTGGGCTTAAGATTTACATGTAGTCTCCACTTACATAGAGTTACCAAATTATTTCTGTGGAAGAAATATCAAGTAAAGAAGTGCACCCAGAACTATCTTCATTGATCTGAATGAGCAAATGCACAGTGCACAGTCTGCTGGTGTTCCATGCTGAGGTGACAGCTATGAAAAATGCAGTTTTGCAAGCAAGCAGGTATCAGTGGCCTCTGGGCCTGAAGGGCACATCAATGGTGATGGTTCTGCTGCTAAGGTGGCCTTTGGCACAATCCTATAGTGCCTCTGTGCCAGTAGAGCGAGCTGTGAAGCATGTTGCAACTGTTCACCGATAGGAAACGGCGGAAATGCTGGTGGAAAGGCTTGCATCATCCTGCTAGCACCAGTACGGGACCCAGCGTGCACTGGAGCAAGTAAGGGCTTCTCTGAGTATTAATGGGCAGGGAGAGGGCCCAGAAGTGGAACAGCAGCAGTGGCATGTGCTGTATCCAATTCCCCTTCCAAGGCCCGATCCTTTGATACGGATTCATTCAGGGCACAATCCTAACCCGGAGTTAGGCTGGCACATTTAGGCCAGCAAAGTTTGACTGGCACAAGGGCCACAGTAAAGTGCGTTTGGACCACTCTCGGAGTCAGGGAGGGTGGTGCACGTCTGTGCCGGCCTAACTGTGCTGGCCTAACTGCCGGCTGAACTCCGGGTTAGGACTGCGCCCTCAAACTTTCACCAGCAATTAGCTGGCACAAGTCCAAGTAGACCCATTGTGAGGCTGGGGCTTTCCCTGGGGCAAGGGGACAAATCTCCCCTTACCCCGAGGAGACCTTCAGACAGCAAAATTCCCTAACAGGATACAGCACTAGCTGCAGTGGCTCTCCTGTATCAGCCCAGAAGAGTTTCAAAGGAACTGGGCTGTCCGTGGTTTCAAAAGAATTGGGCTTGGTGAATTATGGCTTTCATAATTTTTTTTTTAAATTGTAAATTATACTTTGATAATCTATCACCAACGACGTGGAATACGTACAGCCTTTTTTGTCACTGCAGAATATATGCATTGCTACTATGTGAAGTAGCTGTGTGAATAGGGCCACAAACTAGACTAAAACTGCCATAAATTGAAAGTGTAGCCTATAATTCCCAGGACTTGATATAATCTCCCAGGAATTGTAAACTATAATACATTTTTTTTTACGATACCATAATGTCTATTATCCTTTAGTCCCATTCACAAGCAGAGCTAGATTAAAAGACATGAGGTTCCTTTGCATATTCCAGATCCCATAAAATAATAGAAAAGCTTCTGAACTTCCCTGCCGCTAGCAACAAGTTTGTCAAGCATTTCATGGCGTAAGTGCCCCACATTAGTCAAAGCCCCACACCTGTTCTCCAAGTGTTGATAGGTTGATAGGTAGGAGCCAGCGAGACTTTCACAGTATTCCAAAACTGTGTAATCCATCAAATAATGACAGCTCCTGAAATTGAGACCTTGCATCTTTTTGTCACTGTACAATTCCTGAGCAGGCCAAGAGAAATAACATGGGCAGCCCGATCCTATACTTCAAAACACTATTTTGAGCTCTGTAGGACATACCTATGCCCTTAGATGCGGGCACATTGACAGTCCTGCCAGGGCAGCTCCAATCCCATAAGGGAATGTGGACATTCAGACACTGGTGGAACATTCTGTCATAGCCCCTCATTGATGGTTCAACTTCAACCCAGCATAAACTGCAGAACAGGGTGAAGATGTGGGGGGGGGGGTTGGATGGAGGAGCCAATGCTCACCATATCCTGAAACCCATCTAGATTATGGACACCCCTCAAAATGTCAGCGCAATGCAGTACCAACATCTGAGCTGATGTAAAAATCAAAATAATCCTTAGAACCCAATGGAAAGGGAAGAAACACCAGAAAATCCTATCTTCCACACCCTCTCCAGCTTGCCCATTTTCACAACAGGATATATCTACTACACACCCATTCACAGCCCACCAGCCCCCTGCCAGGGAAACAGAACAGACGACAGGGAGGCAGTCCAAGCCAAAGAATTGATGTTTAGTTGCTAATCCTACAATCTATTTCTTGCTCTTTGTTTTTGTCTCTGCTCTCCAGAAGCAGCTTTCCTAGAGAGGAAGGGAACAGAGGATCCTCCACACAGCTGGTCATGCAGACCACAAAGGGAGCTCACAGCATGGCTGGCAGCCGTTGTTCATATGAAAAGGTGCTGACAGGGCCCTCTCCATTTGCAAACTTAAACATTGCATTTCCTCCCCACCAGCAAAAGGATTCATGCCAGCTGAAGGACTTCCCCTTGCCTTGGGGTGGCTTGTGTGTTTCTTCCACATGCTGTCTTCCCAAAGGAGTAATCCTCCCTTCCTTGATCTGCTGCACTCAACTGCTGACATAAGTGGATCAGGATTGTGGATTTTTTTTTTGGGGGGGTATACTTGCTGGTGTCCTCTTGCTGTTTATGCCCCATTAGCTCCAGCACTGGGAGGTGTTGCAGCATCCCGCTGTTGTATGTCTGCTGGTGTCATAGGGGCCTACCATTTATTTTTCATAGGAACATTACCGGGGGGGGGGGTCTATGTTGCTGTTTAGTCCCACAATGGAAATGAGCTTATTCTTTAGTGATAACTGCTGTGGCTAGTTGGTACTAAGACAAAAATGGAATCGTAGAAAGAGCATGGAATCTCTGTGATGGTGCTCCATTGGGAGAAAGTGCTGCACTTGGCATTCGTATGGAAATTCCAATGTCAGTTAATCTAAAAGCCCGAATTGAGATCCAGTTTGATGATGTGAGCCTCAGAAGTGTCTTCATGGCAACGTACCAAACAAAATAGTGGGGGAAAAACTGGGAAGTAACAAACTGGATGAGGGCAGAATGATTGAAGCGTCACCTCTTGATATCTGTGGAACAAGAGTTTATCTTGCTGAGATGTGATGGTTTCAAAAGCACATTATCATTCGGGAATATATACGTTTTTGCGTTAGAAGAAAGTGCCTTCAGCTTTGACACCAGCTCAGCCAATATAATGGTGATCAGCAATACCATCTTAAACTTGAGTTCCTTAAGTGGAATCTTGGCCATGGATTCAGTCAAGCTTTATTCGTGCTTCCAGAACCCAACTCAAGTTCTCAGTAAGGAGTTTGTTGGGACTGAAAAGAGTGGGGAGTTTGTTGCAGCCAGCGTTCCCACCTAAGGTACACGGTTGTACACTCTCAACTGCGCTATGCGCAGCTTGGAGATGGGTTGATGTGGAAGTTGATGGTGAATATGAAAACTTCCTTGCCAGGACTGCCAGGAAGACGCTGCTGTGCAGCATGGGAGTGCTCTACACAGTGACACAAATTTTTAGCAGAAACACTAGTTGCAGCTTCAAAAACTATGGTAGGCAGCAATGGAACTTTCCCTTTGACGACACTGTTTAAGGCTGCCATTTAGCGTTAATACCTCATGTCATGAAATTGTGATTTTATGGGAACCTTGTAAGTTTGAAGAGAACTACTTGTGTGTAAATGCCTCAGGTGGGAGTGGTTAGTTTATTGAGCTAGAGATAAAAGCCTCAAGGAACAGAACTCTCTGCTCCGCTCTTAGGGAAGGTTAACTCCACTGGTTGTTGTGGAGGCTAAGTGTAGTTAGTGAGGCAAAGCTCTTATAGGTATTCTTTTTTCTTTCTGTCTTTCCTGGGTCCTGCTCAGCCAAGTTAAGTAGAGGGGCTGATTATTGGTACTTTAAGTATTCAGGTTTTATTATGGAGTCTCTGTAGTTTTATTTGTAAATTTTAATATATATGAATAAAATTGGATTTTTTTACTTTTATTTGGCTTTTTTTAAGGGGGTTTAGCCCAGGAGCTCCACTTTCTTTTACTAAGTCTGGGCTGGTGGCAGCGGTAGCTAACCCAGGGGAGGGGAGTTGCACCCCCCCCATCATAACACCTCAGTACTGCAGCCCTTAGTAGTAAACCAATCTATCCTAGAAGAAACTATGCCATCATACAAGCTATCATGAGTCTGTCCAGTCTGAGACTAGCTGGTTGCTCATCATGAGGGCAGGGTAGGAATTTTTTTCTGTCATCCAAATTGGCCATGGACGGCAGTTTTTTTTGCCTACCCCAGACTGGGGAGGGAGGGGCAGATATTCAGAAGGTTTCATGATTTACATTTGTGTTTTTAAAAAGTTAAACCCCAACCTCATCCTGGTGTCTTTCTTAGGGGTAGTGCAAGGGTAATAGGCTACCTTAGAATGCCAGATGCAGGGGAGTGGCAGTGAGATACAAGTATCTGGTTGCCTTGCGAGCTCCATGAGGCATCTGGTGGGCCACTGTGAGATACAAGAAGCTGGACTACATAGGCCCTTGGTCTGATCCAGCAAGGCTTTTCTCATGTTCTTATGTGTCTTTGATGTCCATCGGGTTTGCCTACCTTTTCTCTGTACACTAAGCCAAGTAGGTTCTCCAATTGATGCCTTATTCTCATTGGTAGAAAGACAATATGAAGAAAAACAACTTGCTCCAGAATGTTCAACCTAAGCCACTCTCACTTCTAAACCACCACCGTAGCTCACGGAAAAAGAAAAGAAGCCATGCTAAGACAAATCAAGAGATTGCTGGCCTGGCCCAGAAAAACAGGCTTGGCTTGGGGAAGGGACAAATACTTATTAACGGTGTGCGGGGATGAAACAGCTAAGGATGGTACATCAACTCCCCCCCCCCCAAAAAAAAAAACCTTGACCCATGAAAAGGAATTAACTTGGGGGCAGTGTGAACGATGTCTTATTTCATCATGCCCCCCCTCACTTTTAAACCCCCACCATAAATCATGGAAAAAGAAAAGAAACCACGATAAGACAAATCAAGGGAGGATGTACATTTGTGAAAACGTTTGAAATAAAAACTGGGAAACATTTATGTCATTTTATTCATCTCCCCTATGTAACTGAGGGCTTTCCAGGAGCATGCCAATGACAAGGGTGCTTAGCCCCCCGCCCAGTCCCATGTTCCTGTGATCTGCATTTATCGGCAGCAACGAACAGCAAACACAGGGATATATTCACTCTGTGACTGCCGCCTTGGAACATTCCAGGAGGCGATAAATACCTGGATATGTTGATGCATTTGTGTTTGCACTAGCATGCAAGTGTACATGCATGAATGAAAGATGGAAAGCAGGAAGCAAACAAGAAGGGAACTATATTTTAAGAGCCATGAAAATGTGTGTGTTCTGTTCTGAAAATTCACACTTGGGTACTCAGTTTCATGTTTTCCCAGCATCAGTGGTCATTTTTATCTGTGAATCTCCCTCTAAGCGTTACATTTTCGATGATTGATCGTTGCAATGAGGCTGTTGAAGAGTGTGTAAGAGAGCAAGTTTATACCATCCTTTAGAGACCCTTGAAGGGTGCCTTCAGCACTATAACTTAAAAGGCAATGGAAAAAATATTTTTGAGTAACTGTCTTTCTTGATTCATTTCTTCTAAGCACCATTGAATATCTTCATTCCCCCTTCTTTTGTTGCGGAATGTCATTCTTTTCTCTTTTTTGGGGAAAATATCAGCTAAAAATTTACTATTTCTATATAGTTAAGGTATTCATATAGAGTAGAATGATTGTGTATCATTAGCTTATGATTGAAAATCCTTTTTTCCACTGTAGAATGAGTTGCCAATGCAGAAAAGTAAAATGCACACTAAGGAGAGAACAGCCAGTGCCACCCTTACAGCACGTTCCAAACTGACTGCTTGGCCAATGCAAGTCCCTCACACTGGCCCAGGAATGTCACAAATGTACCGCAAAGCACATTCACGCCTACTCAGGAGCTGGCCGAACCAGCACATTCCGCAACCCATCTGACATTAGGTTGCCACCCACCAAGTGGGTCCCGAATCACATTTTGAATTACACTGCCCTAGATAATCCACAAGGCACAAGGATGTAAACAATGGCCTGAACACTGAGAGCAATACTATAGTGCAGTGTTATTCTTATGATTGAAAATTGGTGGGTCGCGACCTGATGACAGGTGGGTCGCGGAAAGCTGGGAGCAGTCACCTTGGAAACTGCAGACCTTACTCTTCTTATATTCAAAGAGGGTTGTTTTTTTTTTAAAATTGTTTTCAGTTCAGTGCTATGACATAATATTTTGTCCCAACCTTGCTTTCTGTCAGGGATGTTTCATGGTTGTACAATTACTGCAGTCCAAGAATGCCAGCTTGCATTTCAGGAGTGTCATTTTATTGTTACAATGACAGCATTTCCTGCTTGATATTGTCACTTCCTGGTACGACATCACTGTTGTGTATTTGTGTAAATAGTAGCAGAGTTGGGGGCTTGGAGAC